>JAQJVL010002657.1:0-87614 GCA_035578905.1 Stictocephala bisonia | reverse complement strand
CGTAAAACTTGAACTACTTACTGACATAGACCAACACCTGTTTGTCGAGTCGGGTACGCTAACCACTGGACCACGGGGGGCTGATAGCTTTTTGTCTAATTTGAATAATATATATTTATGTTTCGCTGCAGGAGTGCTGGCTGGACTACGGGGGGTTGATTACTTTTTGTCTGATTTGAATAATATATATTTATGTTTCGCTGCAGGAGTGCTGGCTGGAGCGTACAGCTGTTGGTAGTTCCCACGCATGCCCGCCCTTGAGTGTCGCGCCGGGAAAACCAGTCCTGGAGTCCTATACCCGAGTTTCGCAGCCGCTGTATGAGTGGTGACGTAACGCGCTTGTCCACCGAGCACAAGTCCCCGCGCATGCGCGCTCGACCAGCAGACGACGCGTGCATCGTACGAAGGTAGCCACAGAGGAATACCCAAAAGCATTTTATATAGTGTAAAGACCGCCATCTTTTTTGCATTTTATATAGTATAACACGGAAAAAGTTAGGTTAACAGCGAATTTTATATAGTATGATGTGGGAATTTGGAGGGAAATTTAGGAATTTGAGGGAAATTTTTGGGAGGGAGGGGGGAGGTTGGTACCACTGCGCCGCCATCTTGGACAAGTCACGTGACCGCTCTCGACCAATCAGAGGCCAGAAAAGTGAGTCTGATTCACCTAGTTTATGTCTACTTATAGACAATCCCGGACTATAGAATGCCGGATTAAGGAGGTTTTACTGTACAAGAATTCCTTAATTGTGACATTGACTTAGTTTTTTGATTCAATGTAGATGATTTTTATTTATTACTACTAATTACTTATAATATACTAATATTTTAAGTTGACTTGGGGATGGATGGATTTGTATTCAGTTATATGACTATGCCTATTTCACTTGTAATGTGGTCAATGGCAATAAACTATTTGTATTCTATTACAGCTAAGTATTATTAAAAAAAAACATTTTACATTATTTAGACATCATAAATAAATAATAAATACTTTTCTCAGTTGATGAATTAAAGTATCCTTATATATATATATATATATATATATATATATATATATAAAATACGTGAAGTCGTTTTTTGCTAACGCAACTCCTCCCCCTCTTTGACCAATTTAAACAGGATAAGGTCTTAATTCTTCAATATTTGTAGAATATATCTTTGGAGCTACTAAATGCTTTAAATGTAGATACAATTTTTGAATTGTGTGCCATAGAGGTCACTTTAAACAATTGTAAATTAATTATTGCTGGTATAAATAGAACACCATCCCATAATGTTGATACGTTCCTTCAAAAGTTTGATGTATTTTTGAGTAGGCTAAGACAAATTAATAGTATTATTATTGTAGGTGGAGACTACAATGTAGATGTTCTGGTTAATGATAAAAAAAAAAAAAAAAAAAAAAAAAAAAAAAACAGCTTTGTTAATGTACTCAACATGCATAATATGTACTATATGATTAACATACCTACAAGAGTTACTGAAACCAGTGAAACAGCACTGGATATCGCTTCATTTATAACTGCACTGTCAGATCATGATGGGCAACTATTGACTCTAAATAATTTTGTTAAATCCAAAGGTAATTCAAATAAATTATATAAATCTGTAAGAACCTTTAAAAGAGAGTATATTGATAAGTTTATAGATGACCTACAGACTGAAGACTGGACTAAAATGTACCTTAGTACAATTGAAAATAAATTTTCATATTTTTATAATAGTTCATTGTTTCACTTTCAAACAAATTTTCCTAAAGTTTTAAAAGGAATCAAGCCAAAAGGAACACAATGGATAGACAGTGAAATTAAAATTAACGTGAAAATCTTATTAACAGCTATTATATCTCTCGACAAAACAAAAATATAGTTTTAAAAAGTCTTTAAAACTAAAACAAAAAAAGTATTAAAAAAATTATAATTAATAAAAAAAGGATTATTTTAAAAACAAAATTGCTGCTTCAAATAATGTTTCTAAAACTGCTTGGCAGTTAGTCAATTCTGAACTTAACAGAGGTAAAGAACCTATACCTATAGAAATCACCTTGAAGCATAACAATAAAATCAAATCAAATCCTAATGAAATTGCCAACATTTTTAACAACCACTTCTCAGATGTTGTAAAAAAACACGTTATTCCAAATTTAACAACCAATGTACTGCCTTCAACAATCGACGGTGACTCAGAGCCGATTGATTACTTTTCACTCTTTTTTCAACGATGAGATCATTCAGCTCATTTGCACTGAGACTAATTTATATGCTAACAATAAACTAGGCAATGCACATTCACCCAAAGCTCGCATCACAAAATAGCAAGACATAACTCCAAATGACTTCAAGGCATTTTTAGGAGTTATTATCAACATGGAACTAATGCCTTTGTCTAATCTACTTTTCTACTACTTGGGAGTCAAATATACCCTTCTTTGGCAATATGTTCTCCAAGAATGAATTTGAACGAATATTTTGGAATCTGCATTTTATTCACAGAACCAATGACAGACGCAGAGGATTTCACATAACCCCTATGCTGGACCATATGAAAAATATGTGTAAGCTTTTTTTCACTCCTGGGGATAGTGGCTATAGACGAAAGTACAATATCCTTTAAGGGGAAAGTGTACTTTCGTGTGTACAATCCTAATAAGCCCACAAAAGTTGGCATGAAACTGTTTGTTGTGTCTGACAATGCCAATGGGTACATTTGTGATTTCATCCCATATTTTGGGAGTGAGGACTTATTCCCAACACAGAACTTTTAAAGACAACTCAAATTGTAAAAAAGTTGAGCGAGTCTGTTGTATTCAAAGATCAAGCTAATCCAGTAAAAGGATTACATGTCTACACAGACAGATTTTACACCAGCCCTGAGTTAGCCGAAGAGTTGTTGAAAATTGGCTGCCATCTTACCGGAACAGTTATGACTCATAGAACTGGATTGCCTACAGGCATGAAGGCAACAGGGAAAAAAATGAAAAAGGGAGATATGCGCTCTTATTGAAAAGACTCGACTTTAGTGGTGACGTGGAAGGATAAGCGACCGGTCCACATGCTGAGCACTTACCACAAAGGGAGCAGCAGCCACATGAGCTACGTGAACAATAGGTGGCCAAACAAACCACCTATTCTAAAGCCACATGTAGTTATTGACTACATAAAGAACATGGGTAGAGTGGATCGAAGTGATCACTTCATATCATCTTATCAATTTATGAGAAGGACAAAAAAATGGTCCAGAAAGATGTTTTTTTTTTTTGTTTTTAGAAGTGGCAATTTATAAACTCATATTTGGTATACAAAGAGGTTTAAACTGCTGCTTGAAACAGACAAACAATCAACCACTACTCTTTTCGAAAGAAATTAGTTTGCAGCCTGGTGAAAGAGAAAGGGGAAGCCAGACGGAGAGAATCCAGAAAGAGGAAACGTCCAGTACAGGTAGGGGTATATTCCTTACGTATATTTATGACACTGTTGTTGTGTCATAATTGTTATGTTTTCATTCATAATAGTTTTCAATAGCAATAAAAGAATATATCTGCCGGAATTTGAAAAATATAAAATAGAATTTTTTCTATTGTATACGTTTATTTTGTATTTACTTAAAAAAACAAATCGTGTGTGTGTATATATATATATATATATATATATATATATATATATATATATATATTTATGCACATAATTTTTTAGGGATCACCTGATGAACGACTTGATGGTAGACAACACTTTGTAGCCTGTAGAGAAAAGGGCACTGGTAGATGCGTCGTTTGCGCTCAAAGAGGCATGAGGAAGGAAACGATCTACCTCTGCGAGACTTGTACCGCGCGGCTCAACCTACACCCGACGCATGCTTCAAAAAATATCATACGGCACCCTAAAATGTAGCATCATGTAATCCAATCGATTTTATAAATATTAGTTTATTTCTGTTGTAACAATATTATCTATAGCAGTTTAGAAAAATATTGCATTATAAGAGTGTAAACTTCAATATTTGATTTTTAGTATGTAGTATTTTACTATTTTAGCCGTCAATAAAAATACTTTGGTAATAAAAAACTTTTGTTCACCCCAAGAGTTTAATTTTAGTATTAGAAAAACGAAAAAAAAGTTAGCTTTGACTTTTTATGAAATTAATTTTTTAAGGGTGTGTAGCGTTACAGTGTGCAGGGTAAACAATTCCTGTAGCGCAGGAAGGGTTAAATGAAACAAAAAGTAACAGCTGTTAAAATGTAAATAATGATTTCCAAAAAGTTTTAACAGCTGCTGGAATGTAAACAATGTTGTTTGTATTATTGGGGAGGTTAGATGCTTCATAATGTTAAACCAGAGAGGGTTGTAAGCATGGTTTTATTCACATTCGATCGTAGGTCTTCACTCTTCTGGAATTTAAGGTTTCAATAATAATATAATGCAGTTATTTTACTTATTTAATTAATATTCAGCTGTTTAACAAAAACAAATGAATTGAACACGTTTGAAATAGGCTTAGTAATACAATTGGATGTTGGGTATTTATACTAATAAACAGGTAGCAACACAAGTAATGTGAGTAAGCTACTGTAAGTAAATTAAATATTGTGATTTTACACGATACCGTTTACCCATTAATATTTAAAGGCAAAAGATACAGTCCGTGGCCGAAGGTAGAGGTGTCACAAACGTAGCGAGTGATCCTTTCCACCAACCGGCACTACCGAGGCCGAAGGCCAAGGTGTCTCGAGCACAGCGAGTGATGGGGTTGGCACGCGAAGGGGTAACAGTTTTTTCTACGTACAGGTTCTGATTGTAAGAACTGGTTTTCATTAAGTTTATATGTTAAAGGTCCATTTTGTAATCATTTCCCGATATGTAACATCTGATACCATTTTCACGCCACTCTCATACACATATTAACACGTTCTGTTGATAGCAATAACAAGCCTACAAGTGAAACAAAACACTGAAAGATATATTTAATACCAACTTTTGTTGTTAGCAGCATATTGATTTGAGTACGGAAAAACTGGTGCTTAACAATTTGTGGACGACAACTGAAAATGACTAGTCATTTACAACAGTTAAGGAGTTTAAAACATCATAATTAGTGACTTCTCCAATTGAAATGTCTGGAAATTATATTTTGATACTCAGCTAACATTGTCTTGATTTTTATTTCAGGATGTTGAAAGATTTAGTTATGTTAGTATAAAAAAGAATTAAAAGCACCATACATAACCCTGGAATTTGCAAAGTGAACACGATTTGCAACAAGTTCTATATTATTTTCAGTGAATTTTGTCATCATTACCAGTTTGTTTCTGGAAAAATCTAAACACTAAATCAACATTTTCAAGTTTTTATCCATATAGTTTAGGTACATCATGGAGTACAGCAGGTATAATTTGTGATTTGACCAAGGAATTTGATATAAATCATTATTTGCAAAGATAAACAAAATTGGCATCAGGGAAAAATATTAGTTGGAAAACCTGGAATTTCAACTAAACTAAGAAACAATGGTGGCCTTTAAACTGGGTTACTTCAATGCTCTAGTACACTTACTTAGGTTGCTCAACACACATGCTCATAATTATTATATTTAGTTACTTGTTCGCTCATTCAACAATAAACTGCATAACAGATTTTTAAAACAAGCTTGCTTTAGTGTTTTTGGAGAAAATGTTAGACAAGGCGATTAAAGATAGAGAAAATAGTTTATAGCTTTGTTGCTTATGAATTAGATGTACTGAACAAAAGAGAAAGACTTTTACTCAGTTATTACAAAATAACGTCGGTTATCACGGACAACTAACTAAAAAAGGGTTTATGATATAAAAAAGTTCACATTGATTATTTTAGATTTGGGAACTTGAACACTAATTTGAACTAAATAGATTCAACACCAGACAATTTAACCGGAAATAAGAACCATTTACAGTCGGCGCAGAAATTATAGTCCCCTGAGTTTAAGCTTTAAATACAAGTGAACCGTTCGTGCTAGAATAAAACAATTTACACCATTATTTAGCGTATTAATTCTGCGTTCATAGATAAGTTCAAATAAATTTTAGCATAACTTATGTAAAACGTAGATGAAGGTATGTAGAAAAAAGTCCCCTTTTATCACTCCTTTGTATTGCAGTTCGACTTTAAACAATTACTGTTTTAAAACCACTGGACCAATCTTTGTGAAATTTTTATACCATATTATAGAACTCATAAATAATGTAAATCTCAAGTTTTAAATTTTTATTTCATTTTTATAGAATCTGCTGTAGATTATGTTAACGACATTTATCTCAGCACTCCTTTGTCCGATATAACTGGCTTTCAGCTTGTTTTAAAGAATAAATTCTTCACATATAAAATTATTTATTGCTGTTTATTTCTTAATTCGAATTCGTTGCGTTATTACGTGTTATTTGAAACAGAGTAAATGTGCGCTGAAGCGTGAACTCATTGCGCCGCTCGGGGTGAAAGTACAGTCTACCCTAATGACTATGGCTGTGGCCGTAGTCTAAACTAACTCAAACAAACAAAAGTGTACGAAACATTTCCCATTAGATTTTTTCATGGCTTTGGACCTCCAACGGCAGCTTTGAAAATGTTTTTTGTTTTTATATTTAGTATGTTTTTTGTTTTTTACATTTTAACTTTTTTTTGTATTTATTACAACATTTATGGAGATACAAATATTACAAATAAATTAATTGTCATAATCTGAGAAGTTGTCTTCTACTTCTGTATCGTCATCGTCATTTTCTGATTCAGATTCTTGCAAATTAATAATAATTGGTTGCACTAGCGGAATTTCATCATAAAGATGGTCTTTCTCCCAGTAATGGTCTTCTACTTTCTTTCCATGTTCGACACATTTTGACTAAAAGTCAGGTGTCACTGATTGTAATATTTCATTACATTAATCTCGGGTAACATTTACCCCGTTTCCTTTCTCTTCTGCGTTTGATCTATTTATTTTTGCAGCCTTATTTTTCACATATGCCCAAATAAGTTCTATTGCATTCAGTTCGCAGTGTTCAACTGGCAACCATATCAGCTCTACATCTGACCTCAATTCCTTCGTAATTTGATCAAGAACTTTTTCTGGTGTCTGAAAGTACGGTTTTGCATGGTTAATCAAAACAGCCTTTGTAAGTTTTTCAAATGAAGTCGCATCGGGTGGTAAAGGGACGTTTCTTTTTTCTAGCCAAGAAATAATATTTGCTTTTATCCATGACATGTTGGAGTTTTTTGTGTCTGGATCAATCATAGTGTGATAAGGCCCTTGATCAATTACTACCGCAGACTTTGGAGGTAGGATGGTCAAAACTTTCCTGGACCATTCTTCGAAGTGTTGAGCATTCATTTCCTTGTGGAAGTCACCAGTACCCTTTTTATCCACAAAACAAAGCTGGGCTCCTTCTAAAAATCCTCTCTCACTACCAATATGAAAAATAATGACTCTCTGACCTGATGGTGTTTTAAAACCACCTCGCCAGCAGAAAACGTCTTGAAGATAGTTGCGGTATTGGTCATAATTGTTGTACTGGTTCAGAGCTTCAGATACATTTTCTTGCCAAGCGTACTTCATCGTATGGTTCTGGCCGCACCATGTCTCATCTGTATAGATGATTTGATAACCATCTTCCCGGAGACGTCGAATTCTTCGTAAGTAGGCGTGTCTGGAAGCTAATATTTTAATGGACTCCATAAGTACAGGTTTCCTGTTACGTTTTTAAAATCTAAATCCAAAATCGTGTACAATTGACCGGAGTTTAGTTAGTGACATTTTTGGGAAATCTGGCATCAACTCTTCAAGTCTTGTTTTCAATTTATCGATGGTTGGAAAAGTCTTCTCTATAAAAAAGTTGTGTATTGTGCGTCGGATGACTCCTAAAGTGAATTGATCTATTTCGATCTATTCAATATTGCGCCTTCCTGCAGATGAGTGCTTCTTCTCCGGAGGTTCTGAAATATCTTCGTCTTCTTTTTCCTTGTCTTCGCAGCTACCCTCTTTACGGATTTCAAACTAACACCTAAACAGTCCGATACTCTTTGATACACTGGATAACGCTTATCACCTAAACTTTCACCTTCAGATATAAAAAAGCAAATAGCACTTACAATCATTGCAAGTTTGCCCTCGGTAAACGGTGATCTTGGAGGCAACTTAATGTCGCTGTAAACTCGGTGATGCACAAGAGCAGAGTGACAACTGTTACCAATAATCAGTCATTAGGCTGATGTTTGTTTGAGTCAGTTTATTAGTCATCTTGTACAAATACTTCTACATTCCCGGTGACTCATTGTGAGCGCAAGAGGGTGATGACCGGCCACAGCCATAGTCATCAGGGTAGACTGTACTTTCACCCAGAGCGGCGCAATGAGTTCACGCTTCAGCGCACATTTACTCTGTTTCAAATAACACGTAATAACGCAAAGAATTCGAATTAAGAAATTAAGTTATAAATAATTTTATATGTGAAGAATTTATTCTTTAAAACAAGCTGAAAGCCAGTTACATCGGACAAAGGAGTGCTGGGATAATTTTCGTTTACAAAATCTACAGCTATTCGATATTGAGGGCGTTTTGAGAGATTGCAAAGCTTAGTGCCTTTTCGGAGTGCCATCACCACTGTAGGTGTATGGGTGGGTGGGTGGGTCAATACCACTGTACGTGTATGGGTGTGTGGATAGGCGGGATGATCATCACTGTACGTGTATGGGTCAGCGGGTGGGTATTTGTAGAAGTTTATTGGCAAAAAGCAATAATTAATTATGTAATCCATAGTTTGAATTTTGGCTCCACAATCACATAGAGTGATTTTCTGCCCACCCAACTAACATCCACGTTAGTAAATACCTTTAGAGGAGATGAGAGATGTTCGTAGAGATAGATCCACCAGGCCTGGGGTCGATATTGTCTAACGATCAATTTGGAGCACAACACTGTTTTGGGGTTCACTTTGAATAAAATGCTGAGTAGATCGAGAGAAGAGAGATTGAGGAAAAAACAAGATCACTGGTTAATGAGACAAACATTTAACACTGTAACAGAGGGTCACGGCAATCGCGACGCGAGATCTGAGTGAACTGGTGTTTTAATTTTAGGTAGACGGGTGAAGCGTGTTGACGGGGTTCACACCACCGGTTACAAGGGTTAGACAATGTCACCTGATACTTGAATTTTTGCAAGTGCATGTGCATAGAGGCCAGTAATATTATTTAAATTTCAATATAGTAACAGGTGAATATGTTTGAGTATGTCAGTAACAATTTATGCTTAAGAGATTATAAAAACAGATAAGAGGAACAAACTATTAAATTACTTAATTATGAATTACAAGTAACTATATGTATAATATTACTAAGTATGGAATATAATACTAAGTATGGAACAACAGCAGATTCTATAACAAATAAAATAAAAATTTTAAACTTGAGATTTACATTATTTATGAGTTCTATAATATGGTATAAAAATTTCACAAAGATTGGTCCAGTGGTTTTAAAACAGTAATTGTTTAAAGTCGAACTTCAATACAAAGGAGTGATAAAATGGGACTTTTATCTTTTACATAAGTTATGCTAAAATTTATTTGAATATATGTATGAACGTAGAATTAAACATGCTAAATAATAGTGTAAATTGTTTTATTCTAGCACGAACGGTTCGCTTGTATTTAAAGCTTAAACTCAGGGGGACCATAATTTCTGCGCCGACAGTAGTGCATGCAGGTAAAACATATTTATTAAATAGAATAAGTAAACAACTGTCATAACATACTTATAAATCTTAACTTCTTTTTCTTGTCCAACTCTGTAAATTCTGTCACAAACTTGACTTTCCAGTTGAGGGTTCCAGTGAAGGTCTAACAATAAAAGGTGGTTCCCTCCTACAAGGTTCAATCCTAAACCTCCTGCAGTTAAAGACAGCAGCATAATCTGAAAACGTCAATATTTACATTACCCATCTTATTCAGAGATTTTTCTTTTTTCACAAAAAATAAATTGAAAATGAACCAAGGAAATTCTAGATACAATTTGAATTTTTTTAAATTATAGACGTACAAAGCCAGAGAGTAAAGAGTTTTTTTTCAGGATTTGTTTTGTAAAGAGGATTTTCAGGATATTGGACTTTGCAGTCATTTATGTAGTGTTTCACTGGTAAGACGATATATTGAGCAGGGCAATGTTGTCACTGCTGTTGATAAATTAGGTTTCCAGATATTTTTTAAATTAATGAAGTAGTGGATAGAAGATGAATAAGACTCCTATTAGTTTACTACAGCAAGGTGTTAGTGAACTTGTCTTTGTATAAGGCATCAACAAACTTTGTAAGTTTGTTGATGCCTTATCTCTCCTATGATTAAAAGTTCATTAAAAGCAACCTGGTAACATGATATTATTGTTATTCATAAATAATCATCAAAATTAAGTTTCTAAATATTCAAATATAAAAATTCCTCTTAATGTTGTTGTTAAGAGAATCGAAATAATATATTTTGCTGATAAATTTGGCATTAACATGAAATGAAATTGTAAATATATATTTTACAACAATCAATTTTTGTTTTTTGAAACCACCAAACATTTCTGTATACTTTGCAAATATTATTTTAGTTTTTATCGCTTTAATTAAAAAATTTAGAAATGAAAAATTACCAGATTTGTTTATAGGTCCTCAATTCTCAAACCAGCTGGGTTGTTTTATAATTTTGTCTGTAATAAGCCTTGAAAATAGTTCATAAATTGTATACATCGTTTCTTAGACTACATATATCAGTAGTTTAATAAATATTCATGTCGCCATTTTGGAAGTAAAAGAAAAAAACAATTACATGGGGACAGTTGATTCCATGTATTAATTTAAATAAATATGACGAGAAATTCCATATATAATATGCTGTTTGATAATACTTACAGGCAGATGAAAACTGCAATTGTAATAATATTACACCTATCTATTAGGTGGACTTGGAAATAGATTTTTTTTAATACCCTGAATTTGAAAAACTATAGTTTCACTTGCTAAAATAATATACATGTATTAAATATAAGTATTAAAATATTTAACTTGGAATATAAAATGTGATATAGTATTACTATTTAGACCTATCAATAAAATGTTACATGGGAAATCATGATGCTATACCTTTTTGTAGCTGTAGTAATTGTAATCGAGAAACTATATACAATTTTTGAATCAACCCACCCCAAGACATGTATCTATAACCTTATTGATTAGCACCTTTAATTTATTTTATTAGTCAATATATCTGTTTGAAAATCAAAGAACAAGAATAAAGAGTTTACCTAATTGGAAAAATCAAACTACTGTCTGAATAATGAAGGCTAATACAATGAATTACATTTATGTAACAAATCAAAAATGAATTAAGAAGATTCTTAAAAAATTGTCACCAGCCAGTGACGTCACAGCAACTGCCAACACAAGCTGTACAAAGTGACAAACAGCAAGTGTGTCAACTAGATGGAAGCATTGACCTGACAGGCTGAGTAAGCATCTTGTAACTGACCTAGACACTGCTCCTCATATATCTTCATTGTTTTCAAAGCTCAGCTGACTCCAATATAACCAGTTATATCATAGTATAACATAAAAGATTATAAGAAAATAGATAAGTAAAATTTTATCTTTATTATAATAACTAGGAAACCTTGCAATCAAAAGTTGAACAACTATATAAAAATATTTTAATCATTGACAAAAATTAACTATTAAAATCCATATTTTCTAGCCCCTGAGCTGCTTATAAGACTAAATTAAATAATTACCTTCGTCAATCAGCTCATAAGTTCGTAACAAATGTTACGGCCGTTTCAACATCAAAGTGCCATCTTCAGACATTGAAGTTCAGCCATAAGGCGTCGTTAAAATATAAAATAAAAAACTGACACAAACAACACACACATTACGAAAACAAATCTTACTAAACAGGCCTGTTCCGAGACACACATTTCACGAACTCGAGCAAGTAGCACACTGCCACAAAACTTGGACCACTCGAAACAATTGAAGAGTTTTTTGAGAAAAATGTCAGGCACTTAAACTCCACAACATCAAAGGAGACCAACCTCATAAGAAGTAGAGTCTACCATACACAAGACCTTTTTTTAGAAATGATAACAATAAAAAAAATATATATATATGATGATGATGATGATAGTATTGGATAAATATTTACTGTTGTTATTTGCTGCTTAAATAAATAAATAAATGAGAAAAAAAACACACACACAGGGTACAACAAGGAATAATGAATTGTATTGATACAATAAGATAACCAGTTGTACAGTGAAATACTATGTTAATAAAATGTCTTTATTTAATTTGCTTTTATCTTCTTTCTTGCTTTACAACTTGGTTTCTTCTGGTTTATGCTCCGGCTGAAAAACATACTCGGTAGTACAACATAGAGATACCTCAGGGAAGGGGTGTCGAGCTGGCCATCAATGTTCTTATGAGATTTAATATTAATCATGTTTAATTGTCCAATTAAAATTTGAAAAAGAGAATAATTAAAAAAAAACAGTATTAAAAAAAAATTATGAAATAAGGGAAAAGATAGGGAGAAAGTTCAAATTTAAAGTTCAATTTTCAATGGAAAATATCTTCACAGCAATTAGTCTATGGTCTGGTCTCACCAAATTTAAGTTTAAAGTTGTCTTCACCACAAACTTAGAATTCTTGATGTTTTGGGAAATTTAAATATGTTTGTGGCCAAATTTAATAAATGAAAGTTTTGTAATGATTTACAAAAAACACTTTTATTGGGAATGTCACTAAATAAAGTCACTGTATTCTGGCTGAATCTTCTCTCCTTCAAGGCTAATAATGGACTCTCACTGCTACTAGTTCCTTTCTCAATCCACAATTACAACAATGTGTCACTGGTTGCTTGATGATCACTTCACTTCACCAGGGGATGTGGGGGTTGGTATTATAATAAATGAAATATTAAAATCATGAGAAAATTAAATTAATGTTGAAATATTTTAGAAAAATGGAATAGGTTAAAAAAAAAAAAACAACTTCCAATTCTTAAATTAAATTATGCCAAATCTAAGAAAGGAAAATATTTATTAATAAAATGATTAAACATAGAGTATGCAAATTATTGGGAACTGAATTAAATTAAATTAATGTGATAAAACATATGATCAATGAGTGTGATGAGATTATTAGTGATGGGTAGCAGCTGGTTTAAATGGAAAGAAACAAGGTAAGTGGCAGATGTTCTTACATTATGATAAAAAATAAATAAACAAACATAATTTGAAACATCTCAATGAACCCCAAGAAAAGGGCCAAAGAAAAACAAACAAACTCAAGCACAGAATAACAATACTGCACCAAAACATCCGAGAAGTAAAAAATAAAATTAACAGATTAATCCACTTCATAGAGTCCACAAACCCAAAACCAAATGTGGTAATCCTCAGTGAACATGGACTTAAACCCAATCAAATTGAGAATGTTGAATTAATACCTGGATATTGTCTTAAAGCACGTTTCAGCAGAGAATATCACAGGAAAGGAGGCGTGGCAATACTGGTGGAGGAATACTTGCTGAAAGATACAGAGAAAGTAGAAATAACACAGCACTGCCAAGAACTGCTCTGTGAAATGGCTATGATACAAATAACCCTAAATAAAACATGCCTTAACCCTAGAACACTAACGCTTCTAAAAGCAACGTTATTACTATCGCTTAGTCTGTGAGACTACTTTAGGAAAAAGTGAGTCAGCTACTTGCTCGAGTGCGTGAAATGTGTGTCTCGGAACAGGCCTGTTTAGTAAGATTTGTTTTCGTAATGTGTGTGTTGTTTGTGTCAGTTTTTTATTTTCTATTTTAACTACGCCTTATGGCTGAACTTCAATGTCTGAAGATGGCACTTTGATGTTGAAACGGCCGTAACATTTGTTACGAACTTATGAGCTGATTGACGAAGGTAATTATTTAATTTAGTAATTAACTATTGACACAGAATCAGTCAAACAGACCAAAATCTTGTGCCCTACCTCTCCCAGGCTGAGCATTTCTCTATCAACAATACCCACTAATTTGACACCGACTTGACATGGGACTTGATTACCCTTAAATCAAGCCATTATTTTTTTTTCTCTCTCTATAACAACCATTATATTTTGACAACTTGAAGCCTGACAAACCAAGTCATAAAAAACAGTATCTTTATGATAACAACCCGATATCGACAGCTTGGAGCCTGACAAACCAAGTCATAAAAAAACAGTATTTTTTATGACAACAACCCTATATTGACAACTTGGAGCCTGACAAACCAAGTCATAAAAAAACAGTATCTTTTATGACAACAACACATTTTCATTTTTATTACACAAAATTTCGGACTTAAATAAAATGTCAAAATATCCCTGCGGAGTCTGTGAAATAGGCCTTAAATTCCAAGGAATACAATGCACCAGTTCCTGTGAAAGGTGGTTTCATGCAAAATATCTCTCTTGGAGCTTTGAAAAATTCAAAAACCTCACAGACGACATCAAAAACTGGTCTTGTGACACCTGCAAATCAAATGACAGTGTTACTAATATTGAAAGCCTAAAATCCAAGATCCAAGATTTGCCAATAGTGGAGAATTTTGACCCAGATAAATCACTGACTTTAGCTGCTGAACTAGGTAATGCGTTATTAACAGAAAATAACCACCTTAAACAGCATATTCACGAAATTAAAAATGGATAATCCCAACTCGAACTTGCATTAGAAGACAAACTTAACTTGGCAGAAGAGGCTATAAGTGACCTTAAAAGGGAAAATCAAAACCTACACTGTGAAATAACATCGCTGCAGAGGAAACTTGAAATCGAAAGAGAACTAAGGGAAGAAATTCATTAAACAAGCAGAGATTGAAAGTAACAGCTACACAGGACAAATTAAAGATCTGTCATCCCTGAACACCACCTTATAGGACCAAATAAAAAATATAGAGGCAATAAAAAGTGCAATAAACAGTGAATTAGATGACCTTAAGCTAAAAAACTCAGCACAAAAAGAATAAATGGATATCTTAAGTTCCACTCTTAAAGGGACAAAACTTGAAAATGATAACCTCAAACGTAAGCTGTTGGAATATAATGAAACGATCAAATCATATATAAAAACAGTTTTGGAGAGCTTCGAACCTCACCTAATATCTGACAACTCACTATTGCCTAAACCACAATCACCTGGGCCAACACCAACATCCTGCACCTCAGAGAAGCTGACAGAAACAACCACGCAACATAATACACATGAAAGTAACATCAACCAGCCACTAAACAAAACCCAAGTTCCCAAAGCATCTGTAACCTACCTCACTGGATATCCCTCCAATTCCATAACCTCAAAACATTTCTCGACCAGTGTGAGGAAACCTTCAGTCACACGGAGAAAAAACATCTTGCTTTCCTAGCAGTGTTTCCATTCGCGGGATTTCTATCCCGTTAACGGGATTTTAGAGGTCTTGCGGGATAAAAACGGGATAGCGGGATTTTGCGGGATAATCTTAAGATTTACATAGAATATTGGGTTTTTAGCAGCATTTTACTTAGATCACACTTTTGTGCATTAAAATAATTTTTGAAATTTTACCATTCTTTAAGCACCTCACTGTTGTAATTATTGTAATTTGTACTCCTCAGAGATATTGATTGACTGACTCGTTTACCGTTGTGACGTGTTGGCTACAGTGCGCATGTCGTTTGTGCATGTCGAAATTCAACCATTCAAACAGCTGACAGAAACAGCTGACAGACAGAACAGAAGTCAGAGGTAGGAAATGAAATATAGTAAACAGTAAAACCAGACCAGGCAGTCGATCCATCCTAACCTATAGCTATAATATCTTATTCTAACTCGCTTACACATCACACTAGGCTAAATTTTTAAATTTATCTGACATTAGTTCGTAGTCGAACGCACAATGCAAATGCAGATAGACCTTTGTAATTTGTGTTAAACTTACAAGTGCGTATTTCCTTTTCACTTGTTAGTTAAGTTATAGGTTAAGTGTATTAGTTAAGCAAGTTGTTTGCAACTTATAAAATTAGACCTCCTCAAACATGGAATCAGCCGACTATGACACTGAGGAAGAAAATACAACCCAAGCAAGTAAGAAACAAAAAACTATTTATAAGCATTCTGAGAATAAAGTTTTAAAAACATATTTTAATTCAGAAGATTTAAAGATTGGCTATGCCCTGGGGAAGACAAAAAATTGGCCAAATGTAAAGTTTGTTCCGTTGAACTAAAAGAAGGGCGTAGCGAACTTAAAAGGCACAGTGAAACAAAAGTCCACAAAAGAAATTTTGCTGCGAAGAACCTGCAACCAAGTGTGTCCAAATTTGTTCCGCAAACAGAAAAGGTTAAAAAGCTAGAAACTGCAATGTGCACTTTCATTGTAGAAAATGATTTGCCAATTTCATTTGTTGAGCCTTTAACAGCCTTTTGTAAATCTCTTCCAGACAAAAGCATTGTAGACAAACTTCAACTTGGCAAGCAAAAAGCAACTAATGTTATAAGACAAGGTATTCGGCCATTTTTCAATAATGAACTGGCGAAAACTTTAGAAGAGAACTGCTTTTCTGTTTTTATTGACAAGACAACTGATGTAGCTAACATAAACCAATTGGCCGTGTTAGTTACCTACTTCTGCCTAAAAGACAATCAAACCAAAGTAGCCATAGTTGATGTTGTGCAACTGCATAATGTAACGGCAGAAGGAATTTATACTCTAATGATCGAGACGCTGCAAGAGAACAAAATATCTTTGAACAACTTAGTAGGGTTTTGTTCTGATACAACTAATGTCATGATGGGCGAGCACCAGTCGGTGTCAACATTAGTTAGAAAGAACCACCCCGGAGTGATCGTTGTTAAGTGCTCTTGTCATTCCATTCATTTGGTGGCATCTTATGCCTGCAAAAGACTGTCTAATTCCTTAGAAGACTTGGTGAGAACCATCTTTAACCACTTCAAAAGAAGCCCTAAGCGCACTGCTGAATTTGTGAACTTTCAAAAGTTTTATGAGCCTAACAGCAGTCCAAAGAAAATTTTAGCGCCAGGTCAAACAAGGTGGCTATCACTTCAGAGCTGCGTACATAGAATTTTAGAGTGCTGGGTGCCACTGCAGGCTTATTGGAGAGTGGTAGCTTTTGAAGACAAGACTCACTCCAATGACCAGGTAAAAAGATTCGCTTTTCAAAAGCGTTTTAAAAACTTGAATATTTTCATCAGTGAATGCTCTACAAACTTTAAATTTTGGAACATTTAATAGATCTGGTAAAGAGAAAGTGAGAATAGCTTCCTGAGTATGATGGTCAGATAATGCAGCTACAACAACTTGACCATGTATTTGAGATTCATGGATGTTCGTGAATATGTTATCTATTGAGGACTTGGAGTTTTTAAATTCTCTAGTATAGTCTGATACTGATATTGTATATCTCAAACCATACGTTGACAATGTATGTATAAGATACCGACTTGCGAGCCCATCACTCAAAACATCAATATTGAAGTCGCCAATGACAACTGTAGGCATGGATCCAACCAGAAATCAGTCAAGACATTGCATTAAGCCCTCAATAAATTGTTTGTATCCATTACCAGGAATTCTGTAGATTGCAACAACTAGAAGTTTTTTGGAATTTGAAAGATTGAACCTTGCAGCAGCTATATGACAGTAGCTTTCTGAACAGAACTGGGAAACATCTAATTGCTCAAACTCGATGTCTACTTTAGCTAGAATGCAAATCCCCCCCCCTTCTCCTCAGATCTCAGCAATATGCCGAAACACGTGAATATCCAGGTAGAGAGAAACAATCATATTGTTCTTGTTTAAGATTATGTTCTGAAATACACAATATATCAGGACTTTCACATTGAAGGTGCACTTCCAGTAGGTCTTTGTTGGTTCTGATACCACATATGTTTTGATGGAAAATTCTGAGAGGACATTGAGGTTTTGGATTACTATGAATTAGGTATTCGGTGCTCTGGGCCTGCTGAGTCCTAAAAAATGGGTGTTGGACAGGAACTTCGACCAGGCCTCACCATCAATTGAACTGTTGGAGCCACAATGATAAGTATTTGAAGTGAAACTGTCATTACTTTTATAATTAGAGTTATATACAATTCTAGCACGGAATTTTTTAATAACTCTATTATAGCTTATTCAATTTGAATAGCAAAGCCTACTTGAACAGTAAAATGTTGAGCCATGTTCCTAGCCTACAGCTTACTCTTAAGACTGATTAGTTACTTAAGTGTTGAGACTGACATTTTATTACATTGGCATTATCTATTTCATCTCTTGTGTATTGATGTTTATTCAAAGAGAACTGCCTCTTTGAAGCTCCAACTGTCTGCCTCAAAATATCAGTCATGTTTTTGCTAAAAAGTTATTTTATACATAAAACATGCCTAACCAACTTAGTTATTGGAGATTTGACTACCACATAGTTATAGTATAGGCTAAACTCAACGAGATAATTTTACAAATCTAACCAAAATCTTCTTTTCTTTCATATGGTATCTTGATATTTTTGTGTATTTTATCTTGAACAATGCCAGTGTGTTATCATTTTAAAATGTAATAAAAACATACTTTTATATGTGACATTTTTGCGCATTTTTACCTTGGACGATGTCAATGTGTTTAATTAGGAGTTTTAAGAATTTTAAATGTTAAAATTGTTATTTCTTTAAATTAAAAAATATTTATAGAAAATAAACCAAAACAATTTCAAAGTAAACCAAGTTAAAATAACAAACATTTGCTAGTTGAAATTTTTTCCAAAGAATTATAACTTTAATTAATTATATACTTTATAATATCAGCTGCTTTTATAAATGCCAAAAATCTCACCTATTAAAGCTATTATCTTATTTTGACAGTAGAAAAAAAATAATGTAGCAGCTTTACTTTAATTGACCGTCTTTGGTCTTAATAATTATGAAGGTTGGTATTGATAAAAAAAAATTAGTTGCACAAAACCTTCCAAAAGTTTGAGTTTTCATAAAAGATTACACATTTTGAATAAAACAGAAAATAATAAAGATTCAAAAAGTGTTTTTGGTGGAATTCTCTTATGAAAAACAAAAATGCAGACCAAAAACTTACACATTTTATAAAGTTCTGATATGCTTATTTGTGTTAATTCTCGTTAAAATATGGGGTTTTATAGCTTAAATTTTTAAACATTTTCCGGGGGAGGACCCCCGGACCCCCCGCTTTTCTGGGGGGTATTCCATACCCCCCAGGCCCCCCGGTAAGTCACGCGAACGGAGTATTGGCTTCTTCTCAAAAGCGGGATAAAACGGGATTTTTTCGCTGCCTTAGCGGGATTAAATTTTTCCATGAGTGGAAACACTGTTTCCTAGGTTGCTTATCATTCCAACCAAGATGGCGGACCTTCAACACCAATAGTGATAGTGCTCCCCATTTACTAGTGAAGTTTCAATAGGAAACCCAACAAATCCCTACTGAACTACACACAACACAAATCTGTAAGTCTAGATATATATCTATTCAAGAATATATATACATTCACATATTCACCTGAGGAGAGAAGATTAAACACAGTATTGAAGTAATCTTTATACTCATGAGAATATGACTCAAGAGCTGGCCATGTCACATAATGTCAGCATTAACTATTTGATTAATTATTGACTCAAGCACTTCTTAAGAACTTTTAAAAACCTAATAACAACAAAAACAATCAACTCAATCTTTTTAACTAATTTAACACTAGCAACAGATGTGAAAAAATTAAAAGTGGAAACAGTGACGTCATTGCCAACTCACTACTATTCAATTGCAGACCTCAATTCCTCCAACTCACCAACTAGAGGAGGCAACAACCTGGTGTGCAAAAGTGTCACAGTTGAATGTGAGTGACCTGACACCTGCTGTCTAAGCAGACCTGACCTCAGTTCAGCTGTAGTACACACTCAAATTGACAGCATAGCACTCTATCAAATTAAAACGCTTCGCTACTGTGATAGTGACTAAGATTTCAGCAGTATTGTTTTTGAGTGCATTTAAATCAAACTAATAATAGATCAACCTGATTAATTATATATTCACAACTTATATTTTTGACATGGTTATAAATAACTGAAGATACAAAATCTATAAGATAAGAACAAACCATAAGACATAGTTATATAATATCTTCAATATATAACCCATCAATATTAACAAAGGAACTGGACTTACTCATTTTATTAATTTTTACACTGTTATATAGCTATCATTAATATATAAACCATATACACACTTTATTATTAAAAGACTTAAGCAGCCTGACAAAGCTTCAATAAAAAACAGTACCACAATTTTATTATTCTGACCACCAATTTGAAAAGACTTAAGCAGCCTGCCAAAGCTTAAATAAAAAACAGTCCTACAATTATATTATTCTGACCACCACTTTGAAAAGACTTAAGCAGCCTGTCAAAGCTTCAACAAAAAACAGTCCTACATAAAAGCTTCTTTATTTTATCGGCAATAGGAACCAGTCAAACCAGGCTCAAAAAACTGTCCATATCAACCTCATTTTATTTTATTTTATCGACAATAGGAATCAGTCAAACCAGGCTCAAAAAACTGTCCAACTCAACCTCATTTATTTAATTAACAATAATAATTCTTCACTTTTAAGCAATAAATCTTCATTTTTACTACACAAAATTCAGACTCAGATAAAATGTCAAAATACCCCTGCGGGATTTGTGAAATAGGTGTTAAATACCAAGGATTACAATGCACCAGTTCCTGTGAAAGGTGGTTTCACGCAAAATGTCTCTCATGGAGTTTTAAAAAATTCAAAAACCTCACAGACAATGACATAAAAAACTGGAATTGTGACAACTGCAAATCAAATGACAGTGTTACCAATATTGAAAGCCTAAAATCCAAGATCAAGATTTGTCTACAGGGAAGAATTTTGACCCAGACGAATCACTGACTCTAGCTGCTGAACTAGGTAATGCTTTATTAACAGAAAATAACCACCTTAAACAACAGATACACGAAATTAAACATGGAAAATCCCAACTCGAACTTGCATTAGAAGATAAACTTAACTTGGCAGAAGAGGCTATAAGTGACCTTAAAAATGAGAATCAAAATCTACACTGTGAAATAACATCACAGCAGAGTAAACTCGAAATTGAAAGAGAGTTAAGGGAAGAATTCATTAAACAAGCAGAGATCGAAAGTAACAGCTACACAAGACAAATTAAAGATCTGTCATCCCTGAACTCCACCTTAAAAGACCAAATAAAAAATATAGAGGCAACAAAAAGTGCAATAAACAGTGAACTAGATGATGTTAGTCTTAAAAACTCAGCCCAAAAAGAAGAAATAGATACCTTACGTTGTACTCTTAAAAGGACAAGACTTGAAAACGATAACCTCAAACGTAAGCTGTCGGAATATGATGAAACAATTAAATCATATATAAAAACAATTTTAGAGAGCTTCAACAGGGTGTCTACTAATTTTAAGAAATTAAATTCAAGGAATTTTCCAGGAAAATTCAAGGATTTTCTACGAGAAATTTTAGAGGTTTCAAAATAAAGTTGTAGCGACATTTTCAGAAACTAAGCAAACCATTAGCAAACTGCATAATTTATAATGGAACATTTTTTATGATATAAATATTTATGGTAATGTATAGAGAATTATAATTTTTAATTATGTTGCCACACAATTAAAATGAAAACTTGTGAGGAATTCAAACAAAAGGTAAAACAAAGGAACAATATCAAGAGAAAACAATTTATTTTACAGTTTTTTTTAATATTGCTAGAACCAAGGCAATAGTGTACAGAATTACAGGTAAACTTTAAAATATTAAAGAGATAGCATTCGAAGGTCAATACTTTATCATTTTAACCCTCGTACCGCGTTTCGACAAATAATTGTCGACTTGTGTTGATTCTGTACTGGCAATCGAAAAAAAATTGTCGACTTGACATCGCTCGATATTATCACTTGTTATAGTATACCTATTAGCGCTATTGACAAGATTCATATACCACTGGAAACGGGAAGAGTTACCGATTGTAGTGGTATGCCTGACTTGGTTCTAAGACGACGGGAACAATGGAAAATAATATGATGAATATTCGTTGTCCAATGTGAAAGCGATTTTCAAACTGACGCTAGCCATTTTGGAAGTTTTGTTTACTAGTTTTTCAATTGTATTTGTAAGTGTTATTATACGTAATTATGGTGTTATTATGATATAATTGTGTTAATTCATCTTCTGTGGTGTTTTTAGTGTCGTTTGAAGTGAAATATGTGTTGTATTAGTGTTTGTTTTAGGCTATAGTAAAATGATGTTTGATAGGTTTTGTTTACATTTATAAGCATAAATAATGCTCATGAAATGTAGATTTACATTATGATTAACATTTATAAGCATAATTAATGCTTATGTAAATGTATAATTACATTATTATGATTATTTTTACAGCATTTCTAATAATGTCAGATAATTTATTTGACAAATCCTCAGACCTCAGAGATCTGCTACAGGTTGACTCTGGGGATGAAGAAGATATTGATAGTGATGTAGAGGGCATATTGGACTTCTCATCTGGCAGTAGTGATAACTATGAGCCAGATGATGATTACGAGAGCGATGACTCACGTCACTCGGCCTCCTGGCAACATAGGCCTACTATTAGCCTAGGACAAGTTGTGCCCGGCCCTTCAGGCCTACGACCCATTGCAGGCCCTTCAGGCCTACTACCCATTGCAGGCCCTTCAGGCCTACAACCCATTGCTGGACCTTCAGGCTTTCAACAAGCCATTCCTGGCCCTCATCGACCGATTGCAACCACCCCAGATTCTGGTTCGGACTGTGACGATGGCGATGATACTTTGCCAGCCAATCCACCCCCTCAGGTTCCAACTCCTACCTCTCTCTGGGTCAGGATTTATAGCAGTGAACCTGAAGTTGATGTGAGTTCGGACTTCACTGTCAGAAATCCTGGGCCACGTGCTTGCCCTATCGAACATAAACCGATTGAATACTTCAACCTGTTTATGTCCTAAGGGTTTTTGAATCTTGTCTGTAGAGAGACAAACAGCTATGCTAGGAGGTATATTGAGCAGCGAAGGAGAGAAAACACACTCACACCACGCTCTCGATACGCCAAATGGATAGATGTCACTGTCAATGAGTTACGGAAGTTCATCGCTATCTTACTACTCATGGGTGTCTGTCGAAGGAAGAATTTGAATGACTACTGGTCAACTAACCCAAAGTTGTTCTATCCCTTCCTCAGGCAGCTGATGAGCCAAAGAAGATTTGAAGCTGTGAGCAGGATGATACACTTGACTTCCAGGCCGACTTTACGCATGGGTCAACCTGGCTACGACCCTTGGGTAAAAGTCAGGCCGTTCTTGGATATGTTGAACGAAGCAAGTGTAAGGCATTATGTTCCCAGACAAAACCTTAGTTTGGATGAAAGTATGATAGGGATGAAAAACCGATCTACATTCATCCAGTACATGCCAAACAAGCGACATGCACGGTACGGAATCAAAAAGTTTGAACTGGTTGATGCCGTCACCTTGTATGTCGTACAGCTTTCCCTGTACAGCGGCAAGGATTTTTTGGTAGACAGACTTGGCCCTTTCACCCAAAAGGTCGTGTTGGACTTGCTACAAAAAGGAAGGTGTCTGGATAAAGGTTATCACATCTTTACAGACAACTTCTATACCAAGTTGCCACTTGCACAGGAGCTTACGGATAGAACGACGTTTTTGACAGGCACTATAAGTAACAGATCTAAGGGCCTGCCAAAACCGTTGGTTGATGCTAAGCTGAACGTGATGGAGCCTGTTTATTTCAGGAAGAAAGAGGTCCTCGTAGTAGGTTTCAAGGAGAAACCTACTAGGAAGCCCGTCTTTCTAGTCTCCACAGCATGTGAGGCTCGGCAGCAAGTTATCCGTAACTCATGTGGAAGGCAGGTGACTAAGCCGGTAATGATAGCCAAGTACAACAAGTTCATGGGGGGGGGGGGGGTTGACTGTAAAGACAAGTCTCTCTATCACTTGTCCTGCACTAGGCCAACAAGGAGATACTGGAAGAAGATATTTTACAACTTTCTTGATACTTGCGTACAGAACACCTTTGTTTTGTATAACCTACAATGCGAAAGTGTATGCAGTGTCATGACAAGGAGTAAATTTGTCATGGAACTGGTAGACTCATTAGTTGTTGTAGACTCAGTTGTTGTTGTTGTCTTTAGTTAGGTTTTTCAGTAGGGTTTTAGTAGATAGGGTAAGATCCACCAAGCATGCGCGGTAAAAACTTGTTCTTGATTGTAGTCACTCTTCTAGTGACAGTTCTTGGAGTGCTTTGTTTTCTAGTTAAAAATTTTGTAGAAAGGAAAATGTTTCAAGTCACTAAAAGCTGGTTATTTATTTTTTTTTTTAGATCTCCTGGAGGCAATTTTAAATTCAAATTTTTAAATTTTCAATTTTCTCAATTTTTTGGAATTTTTTGAGATATTTTTCAATTTTTGGCAATATTTCCAATTTAAAGCAATTTTGAAATTAAGAATTAATTAATAAAAAAAAAGGTTCTGGTCTGAAGATATTTAATTTATTTTAATTTATTTGTGTTCCTTTAATTTAATAAAGAATAATATTTTATTTTCGTTTTTATTATTATTTGTAGAAGAAATCCAATTTTATTTTGTTGAAGTTATAAGAAGAAAAATAAAGAAGTATTTTTATCATTGAAGAAGTTTTTTATTTTAATCTCTCATTTTAGTTGTTCAACATATCAAAAATAAATAGTAGCTTTAAGTTAAGGCTACACCACTTAGCTCCAACCTCTGCTCATTTAGGGATCCGTAAAACCTTGGGTAAAATTAATAATTTTTTTGGGCACCAGATTTAAATAAAATCATAGCGGACAAGGTTAAATCTTGCGTGCAGTGTCAGCGGTCCAAGCAGGCCCCTAACACCAAAGTGGGACTAATGGCGTCCAAAGTAGTGACCCGCCCTTTTCAGAAAATTTTCATTGATTATGTGGGAAAATTACCCAGATCAAAGGTGGGGAATTCGTATTTACTATCGGTGGTCGACGCGTTTTCTAAATTCATCTTCCTCTTGCCCGCTAAAAACCAGACAGCTTCAACCACAGTTAAATTACTAACCAAAAACATATTTTCACACTACGGGTTCCCAGAAAGCATAGTATCAGACAATGGACCAAATTTTAAATCCCGGGTAATAACGGACATGTGCATGGACTTTGGTATTCGCCACATTTTCACGTCTCCATACCACTCCAGCGCGAATAACGTTGAGCGGGTGAATAAAAACCTGAAGATCGCCATGCGAATATACCACCATGCGGATCATCAGACGTGGGACCAGACCTACATTGGTTTCAAGTGGCCATCAATTCCGCCCGGCATGACAGCACAGGCGCAACGCCTGCTAGCTTTTTCCTGGGAAGGGAAATCAAACACCCGCTTCAGTTAGCGTGGAGGCTCGACGAGCTAGTGCCCTCGGCCCCGCAGATTTCAACAGAACAGTGCTGGAGGCAAGCATTAGACGCCCTACGTCGCGCAAGACAAAAGCGCGAGGCGTATTATAATAGGGATAGGAAACCCCATAACTTCAAACTGGGTGATTGGGTTATGTACAGACTACATCCCCAATCCAAAGCGGCCGATAATGTCAATTACAAACTTATGCCACAATGGTCCAACCCGTGTGTGATAACCCGATTCACCACACCGGTCACCGTGCAGTTAGTAAAGCCGTCAACGGGGAAGTTTGTTACGTCAGCGCATGTTTCTCAGTTAAAACAGTTTTTTCAGCCCCAGTTTTGATATGGTCGTGTGAGTGCTATGCGACGGTCCCTAGCCTAGGTTAGTGTAGTTCTTAAGTTCTATCTTCCTTTCTTATTCTTCATTCTATCTACACGTCTTCCCGCGTTTAAATTATCTTCCGAGCGACACCTCTAGTTACCACGGGGTCAGGCGTTTGAGTCTAAGGGGTTTCTTTACGAGGACTCCCCTACAAATTGCCCGACGCCCTGTTGACGTGAGGCGCCGATACCTTTTTTTTAACCGACTTTATATCGTCATTAGGAAGAACGCTGCTAAGCCGCTGTGACCGTGGCAAGTTTTAATTTTTTTTATCAATTAGTTTAGAGAAATCATTGGATCTTTTCCGTTATGTGTCAGCAATCCCAAAATATTTCCATATACATCGCGCCGTGGCAGTTATGGTTAGGTTAGGTTAGCATAGCCTATTGTAGAATGTTTTTACAAATTACAGGTTCATTCTACAATATAATAACCTAACCTAACCATAACTGCCGCGGCGCGATGTATATGGGCGGCCTCGATGTATTGGGATTGCTGACACATAACGGAAAAGATCCGAAATCATTTAATAAGTTCCTTAATTTCAGTATAAACAAAAGCTGTAAAACCCTTTTTGTTTTTTTTTCTCCGTTATTCACTTTTGTTTACGCTGCTTGCCCGACACACAGCTGGCGGTTAAGCCATCGTGAGGTGAGTCGACACGCCTCAGGATAGCCGCAGTGTATCGCCCAGACACACACACACACGCACACACACACACGTCACCCACACACAATAGCACAACGTTCGTCACCACACTTACACATAACTATCTCTATCCTGTTCTATCTCTTTTCTTATCTATTAGTACTTAAGGATGCCAACAATGAGCTAGGGATACGGACAGATTAAATTAAGGAGTATAATAGAGTCAAGTAGGAGAAGCAAAATTATTTAAAGCAGGGTATTAGGGACAATGATCAGAAGCAGAGCAAACATGTCAGAATTGACAATGGAAAAAATTAGTTGTAAGAATTGAATTTTCTAGTATTAAACATTGTATTAAATATATCTATTCGAGGTTTTGGCATATAGTTTAGTATAGTTGTAAGTTTATTAAAACCTAGTATTATATTTGGGAGCGCGGTCAATATAAGAATAGACTGCACCCAGTTCAAACAATTATTCTTGGAAGCGATAGAGCGGAAGACGTCGACGAAGGGACGGGCTTATCGCATTCCATTGTTATATCGGGTCGGCTGCGAGACCGAGGACAACAGACAGACGGACGATACAACAATACACGACAATTGGGAATTGGCTCAAGCCACAATCTATCACCTTACTTCAATTTTTCACGCAACTGAATTAAATGTAATAATTAACCTTTTATCCTACCTCCACCTTCACTTGTCAACAGCTTAAATAGGGGTCATTATTCAAATCACCTGAGATATTTGTATACATTACCAACCTCGCACACAGACTAACGTAATGCTTACCTTTTTTCACCAACAGTTCTCCTATCGCGTTTACTAACGACCGACGTACGTACAGACTAGGCAGTGTTTCTCTCCAGTATTTATTTATCAATATATTTAATAAGTGAAGATTGAAGGGAAGTGTAACGTGTGTCAAACAATAGGACTAGGTTTACTAATTATAATTATTGTAAATTAAGATAAAGCTTTTTAGATTTAATTTTCTTTTTATATTATTTTATTTTTATTTTTAACCTTTATTACATTAGTATTTCGCTGTAATTCACCATCCTTTAGGCAACCATAATTAATTTAATCAAGTCAATTCCTTTTCTATCAAATTAGCGAACAATTAAGATTACCTTAGCATTTAAGGTAGTCGCGGGGGGGGGATTTTGCGTCCAATAAGGGCATGTGTCAGCGACTTGCGAATTAATAACCAAGTGTAAGTCAACTTGTTCAACCAATTCAAGGGAGGCCATTCCAGCCACGCCATCTATAAACAACGACTGCCCGCCTTTCAGCTATCTTATCGTCCATCGGCTGAGCCCTGGATTGAGGAGGGGCAATAATTCAGCTGTCCGACTACTATTGGTCTATATACTAATCTAATAATGTGAAGCACATTGTCATCTTCTTGCATTTCGGCATGGATTGCCACCTATGACCTCCAACTATGGCGGGTAGTGGCGCATTCAACTTCCTTGAGGCATGGGTTGCCCCACCAGGAGTTACGGCTAACCCACTATTATGGCTATTAGCCCTATACAAGTATCAGCCAACCACCAAAGAGCGGCGAGGCCACACTGCATTGTTCAGAACCGGTGGAAGATGTGATACCAATCGGATCCATCCTACTATATACACCATTTCGCTGACACACTCCCGCACCACTGCAGATTTAATTTTAGGTCCATTATAATAGTTAAGATTAATTTTTAGCATAAGTAGTTAAGTACCCTTTTGGTCAATTTCTTTGCACATTTTTCCATTATTTAAGTCATGGTAGTTGTTTTGCCGCGCGAGCCGACACACCTTACCTTCTATTAAAAAAAAAAAAAAAAAAAAAAAAAAAAGAATTTCAAAACACTGACCGCTGCTTCAACCAACCAACTTTTAGGACGACTCACAACACATCCCCGCTGAATTGATTTCGAATTTAGAGAACCACCCTCAGCCTTGGAGGCAGCGGCCTCCCTGCTCGAGGAGCGGTGAACCCTTCAGTCACCCGTTCGGGCCACCCCAGGATTTGAGCCGCCCAAGCTGAGCCCTACACCTTCCTCACACCCCACCCTAAAAAAAAAAAAAAAAAAAAAAAAAAAAAAAAAAAAAAACTTTAGGGGGGAGATTGTGGCGGACGCCACGCGCGGCGAAATAGTCAACTATCGCGTGCACATGCGCTAGGGTCTGGGAGGGGAGCCGTACGCAGGCAGTCAGAGCAGTGAGTAACCGACCCCGCAGGAGGACGCCACCCACGGCCGCTCGACAGCTAAGTTGCCTTAGTTTAAGAATAAACCCTAAATTAATAAATATTGATTATGTTTCGGTTAGGCTAAATTAACCATTGGGGGGGGAGTAGTCCCTTTACGTAGGAATTAGGCCGCCATCTAAAATGTAGAATTTCGGAATTTAGGGCACGTGGGGATCGCAGCCAACCAGTTAATATTAATTATGTTTCACCAGTTAATTATCTTACAACTATATTTACCCTTATGGTACATTAATTTAGTGCTGATCAAAGCTGGTTGTGATTTGTAGGGAACCGCCAACGAGCACTCACGCGACCTAAACCATCAGACCAGCCCGCGCGTTTCTAACGCGGAGGAAACGGCGCAATTTAATCCACACGGCCTCGGTCAATTAAAGCATTAATTTCCAACCTGAACCAACCTTTCTTAGTTAATTAGTCATTCCCGCCTTTTTTATTTAGACACACACCGCGCGCGTTTTCCTTTCCCCGCATATACAGGCCACCTTGCAGCGACTTGGAAAGCACAATTGACTTTTTAACATCGGAACTAGATAAAATTGTAAACATAAATGATCTAATACTAGTGATGGGAGATATAAACATAGACAACCTTGTTGACAGCTGCAACAAAAGAACTCTAGACGAAACGCTTATCAGTTATGGCTTAAGCAGAAATCAACTACCCCCAACTAGAATAACTAGCCATAGTCAGACCTCAATAGATTTTATATGCATAAACAACAGAGGAAGACCTATAACTACTAAAGTGCAAAAAACAGGCCTCTCGGACCACACTGCCCAGCTATGCACTATTATTACCGATATGACAAAACAAACATTGAACCAATCAAAGAGAAGACAATTTACCACACGAACAGTGCAAGAACTAAGACATCATATTCAAGCACAAGATTGGTCACAAGTCATACTCACCAAGGACGTGGAAACTGCATACAAAGCATTTAATGGGATACTTCAATCTGCAATGAACATAGCGTGCCCCCTCAAGATCACAAAGAATAAAAGAAACTTCACCAAAAATATTTGGGACAATGAAAGCCAAACTCTAAAGTCACTATACCTTAAGGCACTTAACAGAGAACTCATCACTGGTCATCCTGAAGACAAAAAAGAAACAGCTCGAAGAAAAAAAGCCTACGATCAAAAACTCAAAACACTTCGAAAACAGTGTAACTCAGACTTTATAGAAAAGTCAGACAACAAATCGAAAGCCTTGTGGAGAGTTATAAATACTGAAAGAAAAGAAAAATCAACAAAAAATCCACTGGAATGTTTGAAAATAAATGAAGACATCTCAGACTCTCCTCAAATCATTGCCAATCATTTGAACAACTTCTTTGCTACAATCGCTGACATAACACTTACGAAAAATATAAATAGAGCAGTACCAGCACCTACAATAGAATTAAATAACCCACCTCAAATTCCAAAATTAATCTTCTCCGAAACAGATGAACCAGAAATTGGAAAAATTATTGACTCATTAAAACCGAAAACATCAGCAGGTGAGGATGAGATCTCTTCCAAACTGATTAAACAATGCAAATATGAAATCATTACCCCACTAACAATCGTTGTCAACAAATCACTCTCTCAAGGAAAGTTTCCCAGTGATCTGAAACTCTCAAAAATCTACCCAAAATATAAAAGCGGGAGCAGCAAACGAAGCCAGCAGTTACAGACCAATTTCCCTCATCTCAACCTTTTCTAAAATTTTGGAGCGAGTAGTACTAAATAGACTTTTAGGCCATCTCAAACAGCATAATCTACTTACGTCTAGACAACATGGTTTTATAAAAGACAGATCCACCTCAACAGCAACAGCTCAACTAATAGAAACCATAATTGACAAACTGGAAAAAGGACAAATCGCTACAAGTATATTTTTGGATTTTAGTAAAGCATTCAACTGTCTGGATCACAAACTAATTCTGCAAAAGCTGCAATATCTGGGAGTCACTAACAAGGAACTAGAATGGTTTAAGAGCTATTTAGACAACAGAAAACAGATAGTCGAAATCACTCATATGGAGAACGACACTGTGATGAAAGTAAAATCCAAACAACTACCAGTGAGCAGAGGAGTGCCTCAAGGCTCCATACTTGGACCTGTTCTGTACATTCTTGTGACGAATGACTTCCCAGACTACCTTAAGGACCATTGCGAAATAGTAATGTACGCTGATGACACAGCTCTAATTTTAGCGAATAAGAATAAAGAACAACTGGACATAGACTGTTTCATTGCATACAACCTGGTGAAACAATACTGCTACCTCAATGATCTGGTTTTAAATGACTCAAAGACCTTGCAACTAATTTTCACAACTCGACCAAACCACCTCCAGGGCCTCCCAGAAATCAATACAATAGAATCAGGAAAATACCTTGGACTAATTTTAGACCAAAACCTCTCTTGGGAACCCCATATAAACCAACTGTGTCACAAACTTAACAGCAGCCTTTACGCAGATATATTAGAGATAATATTAACCGGGATGAACCCACCCACTAGAGCCAGATTAGCGGGCTTTCCAGCCCCGGCTCAGAATGCCGATCTATTGTCCCTGTATGGAGGTTATTTGACAAACAGAATTGCTATAAACTAGTCCGAATCAACAATATCAAAACAACCCCCGACCGTACTCAGCAAGTCAAGAGAGACCACTAAACACGACCTACAGACAATCATACAACCGACCTAGAGTCCCCTTTCAACCCCAGCGCGGTAATATGTATGGGACCAGGTGACCTACAGGCTTCCAATTTCAGGCGGTGCGGCCAACAGGCCCTAGACACAATTCTTACCACCATCGACCTGCCGCTCCTAGGAGCTACGGCAGTCCGGGTAATTACAACAGGTTAAACACCAATCGAGGTCGCCAATAAGCGCCACGCGCCCTCGTAATCTAATTGGCGCTGCAATTGGACCCAAAACTCAAACGACGCAAACACCAAGTAAGTTTTCACTACGAGTTCCGAAATAGCAAGTTGTACGATATCCGTCAAGTTCGGCCAACATGAGACAGATGCGCTTATTGATACCGGCTCAACCATTTGTTTGTGTTCCCGGGATTTTTTCAACCAACTGAGAACCGATAAAGTATCAGTAAAATCCATAACACCCACCAATGAATGTGCATTATCGTCGTCCGGAAATAAAATTAATTTCAAACAATCGGCAGAAATTCATTCCAAAATTGCCCATTTTTCCTGGACATACAAATTCTTTGTTGCGCCAAAGTTACCTATATCAATAGTTTTAGGCGCCAATTTTTTGAGAAAATCCAGAGCAGTAATAGACATGGCCAAAATGCAAGTCACCTTCCCATATAGATCGAGTCTAATTATGGCAGTTAAACCGTACGAATCCGATGAGACCGAACAAGATTCCATTTAAGCCCTTGGCGACAATTTAACACCAGCTCAAGTGGCCCAGGTGGACAATTTAATTCGGCAGTTCCTGGACACAGTAACGCCTAAATTAGGTCAAACTCATCTCATCACATACGACATCAAATTGAAAACTGATAAGGCAGTAAGGTCCAGACCGTATCAGTTCGCTCCACCTAAGTTACAGGCCCTCAGGGAACACATATCCGACTTACTTAAAAAGGGCGTGATACGTGAGTCATCTTCCGAATACAGCTGTCCCGGGTTCCTGGTACCCAAAAAGGGTAACAAGACCAGATTCGTGGTTAATTACAAACAGCTGAATAACTTAATGGAGCTCGAGTCAACTCCCATGCCAACGGTGGAGTCCACATTTCAGTACCTGGCCCAAGCCAAGTGGTACACTCTGCTAGACTTAAATAGCGCCTATATGCAAATACCACTCACTGAAAGAAGTAAGAAATATACGGCATTCGTAGTCCCCTTTGGCCAATTTGAATATCAGGTGGTACCCTTCGGCATCTCGATGGGCTCTCAAGTTTTAACCAGGCTAATCGATAGGATATTTGGAGATATTAAATATAAATACGTGTTTAATTTTTTCGATGACCTTGTTGTTTATTCTAGCGGTACATTTAGTGAGCATTTATCGCACCTGAGAGAGGTCCTTCAGCGCATTCAGAAAGCCGGACTAACGATCAACCCGGGTAAAATGACGGTCGCCTCAAATCAAATCGAGTTTTTGGGACATATTTTTCGAAGTGGCTCGGTGACATTTGACCAGGATAAAATTAAGCCGTTGCTTAACCTCCCGACACCGAAGAACACCAAACAAGTAGCACGAGCGGTGGGCATGATGGCATACTATGCAAAATTTATCCCCAATTTCGCCAAATTGACAGCGCCATTAAATTACCTAAAGCGCAAGAACGTTACCTTCTGTTGGGGCATCGAGCAAGAACAGGCCTTCCAGGAATTAAAGAGAATTTTGACATCTTATCCTATACTTCGGTTACCCGATTTCAATCGACCCTTCATTTTACAGACAGACGGTTCAGGTACCGGTCTAGGCGCCCAGCTAGCGCAAGACTATGACGGCAACTTCCTGCCCGTAGCGTTCGCCTCAAGGCCGCTTAATAAGCACGAGCTGAATAAACCAACCATGGAGCTCGAATGCCTAGCGGTAGTGTTCGGGTTGACCAAGTTCCAACAATATCTCGAACATAGGGAGTTCATCCTCCAAACCGACTGTTCCGCCCTGTCATGGATTCTGAATCACCCCCGGCAAGTAGGCAAAATAGCGCGTTGGATCACCTTTATTAGTTCATTTAAATTCACCTCTCAGCACATTCGCGGTGACTCAAACGCAGTCGCAGACTGTTTGTCCCGCCTGTACGAAGGCGCAGAGCTGGCCCCAACAAGTGTTCCTATTAATACTTCAGCTGTGCCACCGACCGTAAATGTTTTAATGAGAATCCCGGACGCATTTAGGGACATTTACACACATCAGCGTGATGACCCAACGCTACTTAAGATCATCAAAGACCCCAATAGGAATGCCGCCTATTCCATCAATAACGGTGTTCTTATGCATCTGGCGCCGGGTCAGAAGACGCCGCGCATTGTCCTGCCCCCCAAGTTAACCGACATGATTTTTCATTATTACCACTGTAACAATTGTTAATTGTCTCATTATAATGATTTTAGAGAATTGTGTCTAGAAAATGTTAAATATTGTAAGAACTGAGAGATTTGGGTGTTTGGTTCTTTTACCAAAAGTTTTCAATATAAATTCTCCAAGTTTTGAGAAAAATTCAGAATCTTCCCCTTTCAAATAAAAAAGTAGTTTTTTCCCATTTAAATTAGCTAAATAACCAGTATATTCACGTTTGTTAATTTCCAGTCAATTTCATGCGACATGTTTTCTGAAGTTAACATGTTTGGTGAGCCTTACCTGTTCGGTTGTTCTGGTTTAGAGGGTTCTTATTGGGTGATTTAGCTTCTAGAGTAAGGAGGGGGTAAGTCCGTTGGTGGAAGGTTTGCGGGCGTTCGAGCAGTTTAAAGTTTTCGTTTGGCGAGTGACCACGTTTGTTCTTCACGGCGATTTTAACCGTTCGGAGTCTTGTTTTCCGTTTCGGCAATTTTCCTTGTCGCTTGTGAGTGAGTGAGCGTATGTCGCGCTTTGTTGTGGTCACGTTTTGGGAGTAATACCTCCAGGACAGCTACGTAAGTAATTTTTACAAGTTTTCTTTAGTTAGGTTTTTCAGTAGGGTTTTAGTAGATAGGGTAAGATCCACCAAGCATGCGCGGTAAAAACTTGTTCTTGATTGTAGTCACTCTTCTAGTGACAGTTCTTGGAGTGCTTTGTTTTCTAGTTAAAAATTTTGTAGAAAGGAAAATGTTTCAAGTCACTAAAAGCTGGTTATTTATTTTTTTCCAGATCTCCTGGAGGCAATTTTAAATTCAAATTTTTAAATTTTCAATTTTCTCAATTTTTTGGAATTTTTTGAGATATTTTTCAATTTTTGGCAATATTTCCAATTTAAAGCAATTTTGAAATTAAGAATTAATTAATAAAAAAAAAGGTTCTGGTCTGAAGATATTTAATTTATTTTAATTTATTTGTGTTCCTTTAATTTAATAAAGAATAATATTTCATTTTCGTTTTTATTATTATTTGTAGAAGAAATCCAATTTTATTTTGTTGAAGTTATAAGAAGAAAAATAAAGAAGTATTTTTATCATTGAAGAAGTTTTTTATTTTAATCTCTCATTTTAGTTGTTCAACATATCAAAAATAAATAGTAGCTTTAAGTTAAGGCTACATTAAGTGCGCAACTCTGCTAGTTGAACAACAGAGAGACGTTTAAAAATAGAAGTGTGTGCTTATAACCAATTATCTCAGACCAGATTTTAAAAGAAAATTTAATATTAAATAAATTGAGAAGATGGCACTCAAGGTAGACTTTCTACTAAAGAAAGAACTTATGTATGAAGCACGTTTAAGAGGAATAGAAGTAGAAGACAGCATACTAGTGGGTGATTTAAGAAAGAAACTTAGAGAGCTTGTCAAGTTAGGTGTTAGGCCTAATATAGGTTACCTGTCCGGCCATGTAGTAGGTGGAGAGGAATATGAGTTCATTAAAGTAAACTTGGAAAATCTGAAAGAAAGAATTGAGGGTGTGGTGGAAAGTAGATGTTTAAGTGATATAATCCGTATTGAAGCTAAGTTAGCTCATTACGAATTAAGATTAAAGGGTCTAAAAGGGTTGTTTGTAAGTAATGAAGCCGCTTTAGCTAAAGTGTCATCCCTCGAGGAAAATTTAAATTCCTTGAAGGAAATGGTAGGAAAGATTAACGTGGATTTAGCAGAGAAGGACAACATAGAGCAGGAGATAACTAGAAACGGCGAAATAGAAGACGAGTTTGAACAAAGCTTAGTTAGGGGAATGCAGAAACCGGTTCTAATGAGCCAATCGATAAGCGCACCCTTGAACGGAGTCGCATCTCCAGAAATGGCAGATAATTTCAACTGTCAACGAAATGTTACGTTGAATTATTCTCGCCTACCTAATCCACTAGAGCGTTATCTAAATAGATTTGAGGTAACAGATGGGACGCTAGCTTGTTAATCAAATTCATTAAAAACATGTTAGCTTTGAAAAATGAAACAAAGTTAAAAGATAGTGAGATTTTAGAGATTATCTTGGGATATGCTAACGGTCCTTTGTATAGTAAAATATTAAAGTGTAAAGAAGAGAGGGACACTGTAAGTGAAACTCATCTTATTATTCTAAAACAATTCGTTCCAATGGGGCTGAGAGAAAACTTAAAGAAAACAATGGTAAACCGTCCACAGAGGTCTGGGGAACTATTAGAAGTATATATAAATGAATTGAAAATCTATAGTGAGGTACTTAATACTAGATACACCGAAGAAGAAGTAGTAGACATTGTTAAATTAGGATTAAATCCAGAAACTAGAGCTAAATTAGTATTTGTGGGAAATCCTACCAGCTATGCAGACCTAGATAGCATGTGTATCCAAGTGCAAAATGTATGTTACAACGATGTACAACGTAGAGAGGTAAGAGCATACCTACCACCTAAGCATAGCGCTAGCCGTAATGTAAACAATGTAGAAGATAGAAAAACATGTTTTATATGTAATAAATATGGACACCTAGCGAGGGATTGCTATCAAAATAGGAACACACAGAAGCACACACAGCAGTACAACAAAGGTTTCACACCACCCAATAAACAATACAACCCAGTAAAATACAATAGACCCGGAACAAGTTTTACACAGAAGGAGATTACAACACAGAAGCCAAAAAACTAGATTATGGGAGGGAGTTGGCCAAATTCGGATCTCGTGTCGATCCCCTCCCAGAAATCCAGCAAAATGTAAACAAAAACAAACCCATACACAACAACACAGCAGACGACAAGATGACTCACTCAAGTGTAAACAATAACACTGATAATATGGAACACAGTCTAAACATTTTACCAACTATTGAAGTTATAGTAAACAACAAAGTGAAACAGGAAGCATTAATTGATACTGGAAGTTCAATTAATGTAATTAGTGAAGATTTGTTTAACAAATTAAAAGCATGTTGTCCTAAGTTACAGTTGAATAGGTCAGATATTAAGTGTCGTACAGCGAGTCAAAGTGAAATGAAGATACTGGGGCAGTGTAATTTAAAAATAAAAATAAATGAATTTACTTGGAAAATACTTGTCCAAGTAAGTAAACAATTAAGTTATGCTATGATAATTGGGAGTCAATTTATTAAACAAAGTGAGTTGGTAGTAGACTTGAAAAGTAACCAGTGTTATTTTAACTTCAAGCCTAATGTAAAAATTGAATTCATTCACAGTTTAGCTAACATAAGAATTAATGTAAACAATGTTAGTAAACAAGTAAATATTGGCTGTAGTGAAGTCAAGGAAGAAATAGTTGATTTAATAGAAAAATATCCAAATGTTTACACTAATAAAATAGGCAGTGGAATAGATTATGAATATACAATTAAGTTAAATGATACTACTCCTGTCAATATTAGACCATATCCAGTTAATCCTGCTAAGATGAAAATTTTGAAAAATATATTAGATGACTTACTCAAACAAAATATTATTAGGCCTAGTCAATCACCATACAATAGCCCTGCATTCTTAGTACCTAAGGGTGAAGACAAATATAGGCTAGTTATTAATTATTCAGAAGTAAACAAGAAAATAGAGAAAGTAAACACACCACTGGGTGACTTGCATGATATTCACCATTTCCTAGAAGGAGCAAAATATTTTACAGTCTTAGATTTATGTAGCAGTTTTCACCAAATTAGATTATCGGAAGAAAGTAAAAGAATAACAAGTTTTAGTACACCATTTGAAAGCTTTGAATTCAATCGCATTCCATTTGGTCTTCATTTAGGCTCATCTTTGTTATCCAGTTATTTAAATAGAGTACTGGAGGGACTTAAATTCAAGTGTGTAATTAATTATGTGGATGATTTAATAATTTATTCCAAGACATTAAATGAACATTTACAACATATTAAAGAAGTTACTGAAAGACTCAATAAATGGAACCTCACTGTTAACCCAGAAAAAGTAAAATTTGTATTTAAAGAAATAAAGTTTTTAGGATATCTAATCAGCCATAATCAAGTTACAATAGATCCTGAGCGCACCAGTTCAATTTTAAGTGCCAAACCCCCTACCAATAGCAAAGCTGTAAGTCGATTTATAGGAATGTCCAGTTATTTTGCTAAATTTATTCCAAATTATGCTGAACTTGCAGCTCCTTTAAATGAATTAAGGAAGAAAAATGTTAAATTTGAATGGAATTCCAAGTGTCAGGAAAGTTTTGATAAAATAAAAACAATAATTAGCAATCCACCAGTATTAAAAATACCTAATTATGATAAAGAGTTTATTCTACACACAGATGCCAGTAACAATGCGGTAGGAGCATGTTTATTACAGTACGAGGAAGCCGATCTTAAGCCAGTAGCATTTTATTCTAAAAAACTAAATCAAAGTGAAAAAGTAATGAGTATTTACCATAAGGAATGCTTAGCTGTGACAGCTTCAATACAGAAATTTTATAGTTATTTGGAAGTAAAGCCATTCACTTTGAGGTGTGACAATAGTGCCTTAGCTTGGATTCTAACACATTGTAGAAAATTAGGAAAACTAGCAAGATGGTGTGAAATAATTCTGAGTTTACCATTTAAAGTAGAAATAATTAAGGGTAAAGATAATGTATTAGCAGACTATCTAAGTAGAATATTTAGCAATAATGAAGAGGAAGTTCCAAGTGAGGACATTTTAGTTCATTGTTATGATCAGTCGGTAGTGCAGACAATGGATGTAGATAAGGAAGAGATTAGCGATGGTTCACCCACTGTAGAACCTGTTATTGTCAACTCCAGCTCCAATAGACTGTTTATAACTAACATAACAGACTTTCCTATGTCATGTGTACAGTTATCTGAATATCAGAATAAGGATCCGGAAATTATAAAAATTATATGTAGTATAAGAAACAAAACTAACAATGAAAAATATTTTTTGAAAAATGGTGTTTTAATGTTTAAATATAACAACCGAAGTAAGGATAGGGTTTATTTACCCGAAGAATTAATAAACATGGTGTTTGATTATTATCACACGTCAACCTATGGTGGACATCCTGGAATAGCTAACACTTTTAGAAAAATAAACCAGTACTTTTATAGGCCTAATCTACATGAGGATATAAAAAAGTTAGTGCAAAAGTGTGAATTGTGTAAAAAATGTAAAAGTACAAATAAATATTTAAAAGGACCTGTAGTATCAAGTTACTCGAAGCAGCCTATGGAAAAGTTATACATGGATATATTTGGACCATTAACTAGGAGTAGTAAACAAAACAAGTACTTGCTTATTGTTGTGGATGATTTCACAAAATTTAATTGGTTATTCCCCATGAAAGAAATTAAATCCAATAAAATTCAAGAATTGTTAAATGATCGAATTTTCAGCTTGTTCTCACTGCCTAAAATAATAGTGTCAGATAACGCGTCTTACTTTCAAGCTCATGAATTAAGACAATTTTTCTTTAAAAAAGGAATAATTCATAAAACAACTATACCTTATCAGCCCCAAGGTAACAAAAGTGAAAGGTTTTTACGCAATTTGAAAGCCATATTAAAAATCTATGCACATAACAAACAAAATAAATGGGACAAAGAAATCAGTGAATTGAATTTAGCCATAAACAACAACACATGTGAGAGTACTGGATTTAGTGGATTTGAATTAATGTTTAACCACGCCAAAAACGATCCGTTAACCAACAAGTGGAGCTTGAACGACCTGGTGGAGAGGAATCTCAGTGAAGAAGACCGACTAAAGCAGTTCGAGAAAGCAGTGGACAACCTTCGAAGGATGAGAGAGCGCAACCAACACAAGGGGGATGGACAACATGGGAACCCACTTCGCATCGGAGAGCAGGTCTACATCAGATCTCGGGTGCAGTCTGACCGAAGCCGAGGATTCCAGGAGAAGCTGCATTGCATCTATGAGGGTCCGTACCAGGTGCTAGCCCAGCTGAGTCCAGTGAGCTTATTGGTGCAGAGGCTGTCCAATCCCAAAGAAGTGCGAAGAGTGCACATAAAAGATGTCAAGGTCTAAAGAAGTGAACAAGATTATTCTTGAAGGTGGTAAATATGAGTTGGTAATGTATGAAGGGTTATGAACTTTAATTAATTATGTATGTTTTCAGCAATTAATAATTTTCAGGTTATAAAAAAAAAAAAAAAAAAATTTGTGTAATTAAATAGACGGTTAAACAAGGTTACTTGATATATTTGAAATTTATTTAAAATGTTTTATTTGATTATTGAAGTTGATAATGAATGACTAATTTTGTTTACATGTTATATGTCTGTTTGTAAATAACGGATTACTAATGCTCATGTTGTATTTCAGTTTCAGAAAAGTGAAATTAGTATATTAATTATGTATTTTCAGCAAAAGAATGTTATGTCATGTAAATATTTGATGATTGTTAGATTAAAATTGTTAGATTAAAATTGTTAGATTAGAATTTGTTAGATTAAGACTGTCAAAGTTATTACTTTAAAAGTTTAATGAAATTTTTATGTTCGAATAAATTGCTTGGTGGATAAAAGGAAACAAAGAGTAAACAAATTTTATTTATGTAAATTATATTGAGTAGTTAATTATCCATGAATATTATGTATTTGAAATTTAATCTGTATTTGTATTCTTGTTATATTATAAGTGTGTTAAATAGTACAACAAAAAATTTTGAGCTTCTAGAACAAAATGTAAGTTGAAAAATTATGTATTTTTTTAATTGTAATGTATTTCCAATACCAGTTTCCAGCCTGTTCCTATTATTTGTAAATAACAACAAAACAAAACACTACACTGAAAGGAGAAGCAAATGGGAAAAATTTTGAATTTTGATTTGGTGGTGAATTGTTTTAATATGAGTGGACTTACGCACCCAATTTTTTTTTCTTTCTTCTTTTGTATCCCAGCACTTATGGACTGCGAAACTCCTGGTTTTTACCAAACGGAACGACACTGAGCACTCATTTGAAGCACTTCATTGTAGTGGGAAGAAAAAGAAAAAAGAAAAAAAAACAATTCTTTTGAATAGCTCTCCGATCTACTCTACACTGCATCACACGGAACACGCAACAGAACGTTGTATGTCAACACTGTCTAATGCCTCTTTAGTTAAATGTTGTTTATGTGAGACACTTGCTGTGGACTGGAGGGTGCAGTGTGACGATGGCCGTAGTCAACCCAAAACCGGTCTAGTTTATCGATCGGCCAAGCTGTCAGCTGTTCGGATGAGGGGGCAAGCTTGCGGTCCCGTTCTACTGCTGATTAAGACATTGGACTGGGGACAACAATGACTGTCAACAATGGACTGGTCTTGTGCTCTTGACCCGAGTTTCAAGTGACTGTTTGATAACGAATTTAAATGTTGTAGTAGTTTGTAAGATGGTAGTTTAAGAGAGAAACTTTTTGTTTGGAGATCTGAAAAAGGAAAGGTTTAGGCTAGCTTTGAAAGAAATGGTTGTTAAGGTTAGAAAATATTATGTCCTTTTAGAGATGTGATGAAGATAGGGTTTCAACAAAAAAATTTTTTTTTTTTCTTTTGAAGGGGGAAAATAATGTAACAATTGTTAATTGTCTCATTATAATGATTTTAGAGAATTGTGTCTAGAAAATGTTAAATATTGTAAGAACTGAGAGATTTGGGTGTTTGGTTCTTTTACCAAAAGTTTTCAATATAAATTCTCCAAGTTTTGAGAAAAATTCAGAATCTTCCCCTTTCAAATAAAAAAGTAGTTTTTTCCCATTTAAATTAGCTAAATAACCAGTATATTCACGTTTGTTAATTTCTTGTCAATTTCATGCGACATGTTTTCTGAAGTTAACATGTTTGGTGAGCCTTACCTGTTCGGTTGTTCTGGTTTAGAGGGTTCTTATTGGGTGATTTAGCTTCTAGAGTAAGGAGGGGGTAAGTCCGTTGGTGGAAGGTTTGCGGGCGTTCGAGCAGTTTAAAGTTTTCGTTTGGCGAGTGACCACGTTTGTTCTTCACGGCGATTTTAACCGTTCGGAGTCTTGTTTTCCGTTTCGGCAATTTTCCTTGTCGCTTGTGAGTGAGTGAGCGTATGTCGCGCTTTGTTGTGGTCACGTTTTGGGAGTAATACCTCCAGGACAGCTACGTAAGTAATTTTTACAAGTTTTCTTTAGTTAGGTTTTTCAGTAGGGTTTTAGTAGATAGGGTAAGATCCACCAAGCATGCGCGGTAAAAACTTGTTCTTGATTGTAGTCACTCTTCTAGTGACAGTTCTTGGAGTGCTTTGTTTTCTAGTTAAAAATTTTGTAGAAAGGAAAATGTTTCAAGTCACTAAAAGCTGGTTATTTATTTTTTTTTCAGATCTCCTGGAGGCAATTTTAAATTCAAATTTTTAAATTTTCAATTTTCTCAATTTTTTGGAATTTTTTGAGATATTTTTCAATTTTTGGCAATATTTCCAATTTAAAGCAATTTTGAAATTAAGAATTAATTAATAAAAAAAAGGTTCTGGTCTGAAGATATTTAATTTATTTTAATTTATTTGTGTTCCTTTAATTTAATAAAGAATAATATTTTATTTTCGTTTTTATTATTATTTGTAGAAGAAATCCAATTTTATTTTGTTGAAGTTATAAGAAGAAAAATAAAGAAGTATTTTTATCATTGAAGAAGTTTTTATTTTAATCTCTCATTTTAGTTGTTCAACATATCAAAAATAAATAGTAGCTTTAAGTTAAGGCTACACCACTTAGCTCCAACCTCTGCTCATTTAGGGATCCGTAAAACCTTGGGTAAAATTAATAATTTTTTTGGGCACCATATTTAAATAAAATCATAGCGGACAAGGTTAAATCTTGCGTGCAGTGTCAGCGGTCCAAGCAGGCCCCTAACACCAAAGTGGGACTAATGGCGTCCGAAGTAGTGACCCGCCCTTTTCAGAAAATTTTCATTGATTATGTGGGAAAATTACCCAGATCAAAGGTGGGGAATTCGTATTTACTATCGGTGGTCGACGCGTTTTCTAAATTCATCTTCCTCTTGCCTGCTAAAAACCAGACAGCTTCAACCACAGTTAAATTACTAACCAAAAACATATTTTCACACTACGGGTTCCCAGAAAGCATAGTATCAGACAATGGACCAAATTTTAAATCCCGGGTAATAACGGACATGTGCATGGACTTTGGTATTCGCCACATTTTCACGTCTCCATACCACCCCAGCGCGAATAACGTTGAGCGGGTGAATAAAAACCTGAAGATCGCCATGCGAATATACCACCATGCGGATCATCAGACGTGGGACCAGACCTACATTGGTTTCAAGTGGCCATCAATTCCGCCCGGCATGACAGCACAGGCGCAACGCCTGCTAGCTTTTTCCTGGGAAGGGAAATCAAACACCCGCTTCAGTTAGCGTGGAGGCTCGACGAGCTAGTGCCCTCGGCCCCGCAGATTTCAACAGAACAGCGCTGGAGGCAAGCATTAGACGCCCTACGTCGCGCAAGACAAAAGCGCGAGGCGTATTATAATAGGGATAGGAAACCCCATAACTTCAAACTGGGTGATTGGGTTATGTACAGACTACATCCCCAATCCAAAGCGGCCGATAATGTCAATTACAAACTTATGCCACAATGGTCCAACCCGTGTGTGATAACCCGATTCACCACACCGGTCACCGTGCAGTTAGTAAAGCCGTCAACGGGGAAGATTGTTACGTCAGCGCATGTTTCTCAGTTAAAACAGTTTTTTCAGCCCCAGTTTTGAGATGGTCGTGTGAGTGCTATGCGACGGTCCCTAGTCTAGGTTAGTGTAGTTCTTAAAATCTATCTTCCTTTCTTATTCTTCATTCTATCTACACGTCTTCCCGCGTTTAAATTATCTTCCGAGCGACACCTCTAGTTACCACGGGGTCAGGCGTTTGAGTCTAAGGGGTTTCTTTACGAGGACTCCCCTACAAATTGCCCGACGCCCTGTTGACGTGAGGCGCCGATACCTTTTTTTTTAACCGACTTTATATCGTCATTAGGAAGAACGCTGCTAAGCCGCTGTGACCATGGCAAGTTTTAATTTTTTTTATCAATTAGTTTAGAGAAATCATTGGATCTTTTCCGTTATGTGTCAGCAATCCCAAAATATTTCCATATACATCGCGCCGTGGCAGTTATGGTTAGGTTAGGTTAGCATAGCCTATTGTAGATTGTTTTTACAAATTACAGGTTCATTCTACAATATAATAACCTAACCTAACCATAACTGCCGCGGCGCGATGTATATGGGCGGCCTCGATGTATTGGGATTGCTGACACATAACGGAAAAGATCCGAAATCATTTAATAAGTTCCTTAATTTCAGTATAAACAAAAGCTGTAAAACCCTTTTTGTTTTTTTTTCTCCGTTATTCACTTTTGTTTACGCTGCTTGCCTGACACACAGCTGGCGGTTAAGCCATCGTGAGGTGAGTCGACACGCCTCAGGATAGCCACAGTGTATCGCCCAGACACACACACACACACGCACACACACACACGTCACCCACACACAATAGCACAACGTTCGTCACCACACTTACACATAACTATCTCTATCCTGTTCTATCTCTTTTCTTATCTATTAGTACTTAAGGATGCCAACAATGAGCTAGGGATACGGACAGATTAAATTAAGGAGTATAATAGAGTCAAGTAGGAGAAGCAAAATTATTTAAAGCAGGGTATTAGGGACAATGATCAGAAGCAGATCAAACATGTCAGAATTGACAATGGAAAAAATTAGTTGTAAGAATTGAATTTTCTAGTATTAAACATTGTATTAAATATAGATATATTTAATACAATTATTCAGAAAATTTTTATTGATTATATGGGAAAATTACCCAGATCTAAGGTAGGGAATTCGTACCTACTATCGGTGGTCGACGCGTTTTCTAAATTCATCTTCCTCTTACCCGCTGAAAACCAGACAGCTTCAACCACAGTTAAATTACTAACCAAACACATATTTTCACACTACGGGTTCCCAGAAAGCATCGTATCAGACAATGGACCAAATTTTAAATCCCGGATAGTAACGGACATGTGTATGGACTTCGGTATTCGCCACATTTTCATGTCTCCGTACCACCCCAGCGCGAATAACGTTGAACGGGTAAATAAAAACCTGAAGGTCACCATGCGAATTTACCATCATTCAGATCACCAGACATGGGACCAGAACCTACATTGGTTTCAAGTGGCCTTCAATTCCGCCCGGCATGACAGCACAGGCGCAACGCCTGCTAGCTTGTTCCTGGGTAGAGAGATCAAACACCTGCTCAGTTAGCGTGGAGGCTGGATGAGCTAGTGCCCTCGGCCCCACAGGTTTCAACAGGACAGCGCTGGAGACAAGCGTTAGATGCCCTACGTCGCGCAAGACAAAAGCGCGAGGCGTATTATAATAGGGATAGGAAACCCCATACCTTCAAACCGGGTGATTGGGTTATGTACAGACTACATCCCCAATCCAAAGCAGCCGATAACGTCAATCATAAACTTATACCACAATGGTCCAACCCGTGTGTGATAACCCGATTCACCACACCGGTCACCGTGCAGTTAGTAAAGCTGTCAACGGGGAAGTTTGTTACGTCAGCGCATGTTTCTCAATTAAAACAGTTTTTTCAGCCCCAGTTTTGAGATGGTCGTGTGAGTGCTATGCGACGGTCCCTAGTCTAGGTTAGTGTAGTTCTTAAAATCTATCTTCCCTTATTATTCTTCATTCTATCTACACGTCTTCCCGCGTTTAAATTATCTTCCGAGCGACACCTCTAGTTACCACGGGGTCGGGCGTTTGAGTCTAAGGGGTTTCTTTACGAGGACTCCCCTACAAATTGCCCGACGCCCTGTTGACGTGAGGCGCCGATACCTTTTTTTTTAACCGACTTTATATCGTCATTAGGAAGAACGCTGCTAAGCCGCTGTGACCATGGCAAGTTTTAATTTTTTTTATCAATTAGTTTAGAGAAATCATTGGATCTTTTCCGTTATGTGTCAGCAATCCCAAAATATTTCCATATACATCGCGCCGTGGCAGTTATGGTTAGGTTAGGTTAGCATAGCCTATTGTAGATTGTTTTTACAAATTACAGGTTCATTCTACAATATAATAACCTAACCTAACCATAACTGCCGCGGCGCGATGTATATGGGCGGCCTCGATGTATTGGGATTGCTGACACATAACGGAAAAGATCCGAAATCATTTAATAAGTTCCTTAATTTCAGTATAAACAAAAGCTGTAAAACCCTTTTTGTTTTTTTTTCTCCGTTATTCACTTTTGTTTACGCTGCTTGCCCGACACACAGCTGGCGGTTAAGCCATCGTGAGGTGAGTCGACACGCCTCAGGATAGCCACAGTGTATCGCCCAGACACACACACACACACGCACACACACACACGTCACCCACACACAATAGCACAACGTTCGTCACCACACTTACACATAACTATCTCTATCCTGTTCTATCTCTTTTCTTATCTATTAGTACTTAAGGATGCCAACAATGAGCTAGGGATACGGACAGATTAAATTAAGGAGTATAATAGAGTCAAGTAGGAGAAGCAAAATTATTTAAAGCAGGGTATTAGGGACAATGATCAGAAGCAGATCAAACATGTCAGAATTGACAATGGAAAAAATTAGTTGTAAGAATTGAATTTTCTAGTATTAAACATTGTATTAAATATAGATATATTTAATACAATTATTCAGAAAATTTTTATTGATTATATGGGAAAATTACCCAGATCTAAGGTAGGGAATTCGTACCTACTATCGGTGGTCGACGCGTTTTCTAAATTCATCTTCCTCTTACCCGCTGAAAACCAGACAGCTTCAACCACAGTTAAATTACTAACCAAACACATATTTTCACACTACGGGTTCCCAGAAAGCATCGTATCAGACAATGGACCAAATTTTAAATCCCGGATAGTAACGGACATGTGTATGGACTTCGGTATTCGCCACATTTTCATGTCTCCGTACCACCCCAGCGCGAATAACGTTGAACGGGTAAATAAAAACCTGAAGGTCACCATGCGAATTTACCATCATTCAGATCACCAGACATGGGACCAGAACCTACATTGGTTTCAAGTGGCCTTCAATTCCGCCCGGCATGACAGCACAGGCGCAACGCCTGCTAGCTTGTTCCTGGGTAGAGAGATCAAACACCTGCTCAGTTAGCGTGGAGGCTGGATGAGCTAGTGCCCTCGGCCCCACAGGTTTCAACAGAACAGCGCTGGAGACAAGCGTTAGATGCCCTACGTCGCGCAAGACAAAAGCGCGAGGCGTATTATAATAGGGATAGGAAACCCCATACCTTCAAACCGGGTGATTGGGTTATGTACAGACTACATCCCCAATCCAAAGCAGCCGATAACGTCAATCATAAACTTATACCACAATGGTCCAACCCGTGTGTGATAACCCGATTCACCACACCGGTCACCGTGCAGTTAGTAAAGCTGTCAACGGGGAAGTTTGTTACGTCAGCGCATGTTTCTCAATTAAAACAGTTTTTTCAGCCCCAGTTTTGAGATGGTCGTGTGAGTGCTATGCGACGGTCCCTAGTCTAGGTTAGTGTAGTTCTTAAAATCTATCTTCCCTTATTATTCTTCATTCTATCTACACGTCTTCCCGCGTTTAAATTATCTTCCGAGCGACACCTCTAGTTACCACGGGGTCGGGCGTTTGAGTCTAAGGGGTTTCTTTACGAGGACTCCCATACAAATTGCCCGACGTCCTGTTGACGTGAGTTGCCGATCCTTTTTTAACCGTCTTCTATATCGTTATTAGGGAGAACGCTGCTAAGCCCTTGTGACCGTGGCAAGTTTTAATTTTTTTTTTTATCAATTAGTTTAGAGAAATCATTTAATAAGTTCCTTAATTTCAGTATAAACAAAAGCTGTAAAACCCTTTTTGTGTCTTTTTTCCGTAATTCACTTTTGTTTATGTTGCTTGCCCGGCACACAGCTGGCGGTTAAGCCATCGTGAGGTGAGTCGACACGCCTCAGATAGCCGCAGTGTATGGCCCAGACACACACGTCACCCACACACAATGGCACAACGTCCGTTACCACATTTACACATAACTATCTCTATCCTGTTCTATCTTCTTTTCTTATCTATTAGTACTTAAGGATGCCAACAATGAGCTAGGGATACGGACAGATTATATTAATGAGCATAATAAAGTCAAGTAGGAGAAGCAAAATTATTTAAAGCAATGTATTAGGGACAATGATCAGGATCAGAGCAAACATGTCAGAATTGACAATGGAAAAAAATTAGTTGTAAGAATTGAATTTTCTATTATTAAACATTTTATTAAGTATATCTATTCAGGGTGTTGGCATATAGTTTAGTATAGCTGTAAGATTAAATCCTAGTATAGTATTTGGGAACGCGGTCAATATAAGAATAGGCTGCACCCAGTTCAAACAATTATTCTTGGAAGCGATAGAGCGGAAAAGGTCTACGAAGGGACAAGCTTATCGCGTTCCATTGTTATTTCGGGTCGGCTGCGAGACCGAGGACAACAGACAGACGGACGTTACAACAATACACGACAATGGGAAATTGGATCAAGCCACAATCTATTACTTTACTTCAATTTTTCACACAACCGAATTTTAAATTTAATAATTAACCTTTTATCCTACCACCTCCACTTGTAAACAGCTTAAATAGGGGTCATTTATTCAAATCACCTGATGTATTTGTATATTTATATATTACCAACCCCACACACCAACTTACGTAATGCCTACTTTTTCACCAACAGTTCTCCCATCGCGTCAAAAACGACCGACGTACGTACAGGCAAAGCAGTGTTTCTCTCAAGCAGTTATGTTCAATATATTTAATAAGCAAAGATTTAAGGGAAGTGTAACGTGTGTCAAACAATAAGACTAGGTTTACTAATTTTAATTGTTGTAATTAAGAGAAAGCCTTTTAGATTTAATTTTCTTTTTATATTATTTTTTAACCTTTATTTCATAAATATTTTACTGTAATTCACCATCCTTTATGCAACTATAATTAATTTAACGCAGTTTAAACCTTAATCAAGTCAATCCTTTTTCTCTCAAATTAGCAAACAATTAGGATTACCTTACCATTTAAGATAGTCGCGGGGGGGTTTTGCGTCCAATAAGGGCATGTGTCAGCGACATGCGAATTAATAACCAAGTGTAAGTCAGCTTGTTCAACCAATTCAAGGAAGTCAATTCCAGCCACGCCATCTGTAACCAACAAACTGCCCGCCCTTTTAGCTATCTTATCGTCCATCGGCTGAGCCCTGGATTGAGGAGGGGCAATCATTCAGCTGTCCGACCATTATTGGTCTATATACCACTCTTCTATTGCGAAACACATTGTCATCTTCTTGCATTTCGGCTTGGATTGCCACATATGACCTCCAACTATGGCGGGTAGTGGCGCATTCAACTTCCTTGAGGCTTGTGTTCCCACACCAGGAGTAGCTGCATCTATCTTAGTCACTATTATGTAGTGCACTTAGCCACTATTATGGCTATTAGCCACTATTCAAGTACCAGCCGACCAAAGAGTGCCGAGGCCACACTGCGTTGTTCAGAGCAGGTGGAAGATGTGATACCAATCGGATCCATCCTATTATGTACACCATTTCGCTGACACACTCCCGCACCACTGCAGATTTAATTTTAGTTCCATCATAGTAGTTATGATTAATTTTTAGTATAACTAGTTAAATAGCCTTTTGGTCAATTTCTTTTCACATTTTTCCATTATTTAGGTCATAGTAGTCATAGTAGTTGTTTTGCCGCGCGAGCCGACACACCTTACCTTCCATATAAAAAATACAAAAATTTCAAAGCACTGACCACTGCTTCAACCAACCACCTTTAGACGACTCACAACACATCCCCGCTAAATTAATTTCAAATATAGAGCACCGCCCTCAGCCTTGGAGGCAGCGACCTCCCTGCTCGAGGAGCGGTGAACTCTTCAGTCACCCGTTCGGGCCACCCCAGTCCCTACACCTTCCTCACACCCCACCCTAAAAAAGAAAAAAAAAAAATAAAAGGGGGGAGATTGTGGCGGACGCCACGCGCGGCGAAGTATTCAACCATCGCGTGCGCATGCGCTGGGGTCGTGGAGGGGAGCCGGACGGAGGGAGTCGGGGGCAGTGAGTGGACGACACCGGACGACGACGCCACCAACGGCCGCTCGCCAGCTAAGTAGCCTCTAGTTTAAGCTTTAGCACAAATTAACAAATATGTTTCGGCTAGGCTAAATTAACTATAGAGGGGGGGAGTAGTTCCTTTAGGTAGGAATCAGATAGCCATCTAAAATGTAGAGTTCGGTAATTGAGGGCACGAGGGGATCGCAGCCAACCAGTTAATTATAATTATGTCAAAACTATATTTACCCTTATGGTACATTATTTTGGAGCTTATCAAAGCTGGTTGTGATTTGTAGGGAACCGTCAACTAGCACTCACGCGGCCTAAACCATCGGTCCAGCCCGCGTGGTTCTAACGCGGCGGAAACGGCGTAATTTAATCCAGAAGAATTTCCCACACGGCCTCTGTCAATTAAAGCAGTATTTTTCAGCCAGGACCGACTTGAACCGTCATCATTAATTTTGTTTTTTCTCGCCCGTTTCCCCGCATCTACATCCAAGAAACAATCCTCTTTGCAATAAAAACAGGACAAGCAAGAACTGGTGATAACCATCCCTATAAAACCAGAAACAGGAGCAACTTCCTCCTCAATCAACATCACCTAAGCCTGTTCGAAAAAAACCCTCATACAGAGGAGCGCTGTTATACAACACTCTGCCCGAATCCTTGAGGAAGCTTCCAGAGAAGAACTTCAAATCTTCCTTAAGAAGCTGGCTGCTGGAGCGTCCACACTACACCATGCAGGAGTTCACTCAATGGAGGACAAATACCCTTTGACTAACAGACACTGACTTGCACACTGACTGTAACACAAACACACATGACCATGCTCTGTTCTCTATGAATATGTGCAATAAAGAAAAAAAATTCAAATTCAAAATTTCTTTATTGTACATTGACAATTTACATTGTATTACAAACGTCAATCTTATAACTAAAAATTAAGTAAGCAATTACAATTGTATTAGTTCCAAACAAAATATATTTTAACATGTAATGAAAATTAAATTGAGTTTTATTATAATTATGTATGAATCAAACTGAAATACCTTGAAAATAATTCTATATGAATCTGAAATATTTTGGCAATACTTCTATTCTATTTACATCTGGAGAAATTCTTTGACGGAGTAACAAGCCTTTTCAATCAAAAAATTATGTAAGGAATTTTTAAATGTGGCTATTGTATCTACATTACGTATTTGTTCTGGTAATTTATTGTATAGTTTTGGGCCTATATTCTGAGGAAGGGGTTGACGAAAGTTCCAGTCTATGTGATGATTGCCTATGCTGGTTCCTGTGCCTTGTTTCATAATTATGAACAGTTGCACCGGTTACGAACGTTGTCAGTTTAAACTTATAATAGATCAACATTTCGTAAATGTAGAGTGAAGGCAATGTTAATATTTTGAGGGTTTTAAAATAATATTTACATGATGCTCTTCCAGTTAATTTTGCAACTATACGTATAGCTCTTTTTTGTAAAGTAAAAACTCTCTTAAAATTTACCTGGGCCATTGAGCCCCATAATATGATACCGTACCTCAGCCTCGATTCTATTAGTGATGTATATATCAATCTCATAATAAATAAATTATCAAGGTTGAAAACCTCTTCAAAAGAAATAGTTGAGAGGATATTTTAGAGCAGATAAAAAGAAAAAGAAAAAGATAATTGCACACAAAGTCTGTTAGCAATTGTGGCCTGAACATGCGCGTTATTTTTCCTCTAGAGGCTTAATTGTTGAGATGCACCAAAACGAAAGACATTTCCTGATTTTTGTAAAATTCTACCCCAGAATAGTGTGTCATACGTCAGAATTTTCGTGGTTCCATTTTTCGCAAAAATCTTCAAATCCTCCAACGGTCCCCCCTTGACACTTTTCTGATCAAAAAGCTGAATGTTTTAAAGTGAAATTATAATTATACGTTCTTTTTCAGTCCTGACATTTCCTGACTCCTAGAATAAGATTGATGTGGTTTATATTTTGTTCTTGTAATATAAGTTTTCTCCTAGTTTTAGACTTTATTGTGAGATCTTTATTATTATTGGAGTCTTATTTTATTGACCAAATTCTTTTTTTTTTATTTTAATTTCTTTTCTTAGAGCTTGTTTTAGATTTTACTTATATAGATATACTCAGCATCGTTTATTTAGTAATTTATAGACATATACTTCATGACTATCGAACTCTCTCGGTGACTAACATCAGACATGCGGTACTCTACACGGAGACTCCAAAAATGAGAAGTTCATTTCCGTCATATTCAGGCAAATAGATCTCCTCCAAACGCCATTGGTTGAAATATTGACCTCCGAACTGAATACTGTTCATAGATTGTGATATCCGCCGCACGCTATTGGTTGGCCGATTGTACACTGTTCAGAGTTTGTGACATCCGCCGCACGCTATTGGTTGGCCGGTTGTACACTGTTCAGAGTTTGTGACATCCACCGCACGCCATTGGTTGGAATATGAGGCTCCGACCATACATTGTTCAGGCATTTTGAGATCCGCTATGCACTTATATATACAAATTATGAAATACTTTAAATTTGATTTAGAACATTTTGTTATGGACACGTGTAGGCTTCGTCAAAATACAATCTATAACCTTTTAATTACTCCACCATCACTGGAACTACTCCAATTCCCAACTAACGACCCTCCTGAGGCTAATACTTACTAAATGAATTTGGTTTCAGGATTTTAATTTCCACCATTCCCATAACAATTCTGACACCCGACTGATGCATGCTGTGAATGTAATAAAAGATACAACAATTTTAGTCACAATTTCACAATATGTTACACTTAGTTTTCGGGCGGGTGGGGGGGGGGGGGGTTAGAGAATTGCTATTACCTCCACGTGTTTCTTTTACAGTATTTATAGTTTTTGCGTAGGTGATAGTATAAAAGTGGTCAGCCTGAGCACGTACATTGTCAGTCGAGTATATTCTATTGTTAAAATTCGTGAGTATTTAGTCTCTTTATGTCATTTATTCCCTCGTCTCATTCTTGTTCTCTTCATAATATTACTTTAACTTAAGTAGTTTAGTAAAAATAGTAATGTTTGGTTTTATAGTTGTTTTTACACCTTGAGTTTTGTTGAATAAATAATATTATTGATTTCTTTTTTTCTTTTTTGGATTACTTCTTTTCTATCTCGGGATTTAATTCTGTTTCATAGATTATTTTTATATAATGGAGTACGAGTTGTTTTATTTAAATTCCTGTTGTGTTTGTTAAGTAATTATTTTAGATTGTAAGTAATTAATTTTTGGCTCTGTTGTAACGTTTATTTCCTCTATAGTTATTTTGTATAGTTCACAGTATATAATAATTTATTCTTACTCTAGTTTGAAAATTTTGATAAAAGTGAAAATTTTGATAATAGTGAAAATTTTGAGAAAAGTGAACATTTTGAGAAGTTAAGAAAGAAAGAAAATAATCTTTATTTAAACAGCCAAACAAGCCGAATAATAGCGTCATTATAATCGTCATTTGGTCAAGAACATATTATTGGCTATTTAAGATACTTAGAATAAAAATAACCTTAAATAATACTGACAGATAGTTTTTTTTTTTTTTTTTTTTTTTTTTTTTTTTTTTTTTTTTTTTTTTTTAGCATGTGGTGGTAGGAAATAGGGGAAAGTTATTTTGAGAATTCCCCAACGCTGTAGTGACAGCCCTGCACCAACAACTCATTAATCTGTTTTTCAAACCTCCGCACGCTACTCTCGGCCTTTAGAGAATCCGGTAGTGAATTGTAAAGCCTGGAACCATTACACACCAACTGTCTTTCATAGAAAGATGTTTTATGTGAAGGGCCATTGATGTTATGGTTAGGGCGAAGATTGCATTTGTGGTCGTTCTGGAGTATCTGAAAGGTATGCATATTATTTCTGACAAAAAGTACTGATCTTTTTATGTAAAAAGAAGGAAAAGTCAAAATTCTATTTTCTTTGAAGTACGGTTTGCAAGATGTTCTACGAGTAAGATGGAAAATGGCTCTAATAGCTCTTTTTTGAAGTTTAAACACGAGATCTGTTCTTTGATTCTCTTAGCCCCAAATCTCAATACCATAACTAAGATGAGGATAAATTAAACCATAGTATACAGCTAATAGGGCAGATGCGTCCAGAGTTGAAGAGACCCTTTAACACAAATACACCAGAACTTAGTTTTTTACAGACAGAATCTGTGTGGTCTTTAAATCTCAAGTTATTATCTATGTAAATTCCAAGAAATTTTGTTACCAGAGAAGGACTGGTTAATGTATCACCAATAAAGCAAGAAAGGGGACGATAATAATCATAGTTGTTGATATGGAAATCTAGAAACCTTGGTTTTGTTTTTATTTATTGTCAGACGGTTATGGGAAAACCATTGAAGTAGAAATACTAGACTTCTTGAATGTTATTTCTTCAAGTTGTGATCGATTTTTACCAGTCAATGACAGAGACGTATCGTCCGCAAATTAACATAGCTTACTTCCTCGTCAAATATTTTCAATGAAAAGTCATTAATATATAAAAGAACAAATACAGGCCCAAGCACCTCCGACCCTTGAGGAACTCCTTTAAGAACGGGAACAGAAGAAGATTCAACCCATTTGATATAGTTATTATTGTTCACAAACGGAATTTTTTACTGACTGAACTCTTCCCCGAAGATATGTGTTAATCCAAGATTGGGAAATTCCTCTTATTCCAAGCCTGTCGATTTTAGCCAACCAATAGGTCATGATCCACCATGTCAAAAGCTTGCTTTAAGTCGAAAAAGAGCCCCAATTTGGGGGGTGTTATGAAACTAGGCTTTGGAAATAGACAAAAACTAAAAAATTTTAACAGCGCGCTTTTCGTTTTGCTTTGTAAAGCCAAATGACTATTTGATAAAAGTTTTTTTTTCCCAAATAAAAGACAACAATTTTAGACAAGAACACTTTTTCCAAGACTTTTGAAAATGTTGGGGGAAAAGGGGGCGATTGGCCGAAATTTATTGCAATTTCCCTTTTTTCCCTTTTTTTTTATGTAGGGGTTTAAAAATTTTTGAATTTTAAAGGGAAAAATCTGGAAATTTTCCTTTTTAAAATTTGGAAAAGTTAATGAGAAATTTTAAGTGGTTTTAAATTATTAGATCTTTGGGCCCTGTCTAAACAAATGAAAAAAATTTGTGTTAGATTAACACAAAGGGGTTTTTGGGGAAAATTTTGGATGGCCTATCGAATAGAAAAAAAAAATTTTAAAATTTTTAGTTTAAATTTTAAAAGGGGCCCAACTTTTTTTTTTCATGTCCCATATTCCAAATTTAAAGCTGATTTGAGGGACTAAGAGTTTTTTTGAGTTTGAAAATTTTAAACAACTATTGACTATATTTCCAAAAATTCTTTTTGTTTTTTTTAAGAGGGGGGGGGGGGGCCGGGCGAATTTACTGAGGCACCCTTTTGTTTTAAACTTTTGGGCCCCAAAAAACTTTTTTAAAAAAGGTGCCCTAAATTCCTATACTGACCCTCTTTAAAGGGTTAAAAAGTAAAGATTTTTTGTGTCTAAATAAATTTCCAAAACTTCCCCCCCTCAGTGCCCAAGCCCCTGCATCAAGCTGAACTTTATGCTGTTTTTTTTGGGTTGACAATGTTTTTTTTTTTTTTTTAATGGAAAGGATATGTCAAAAATTTTTTAAACTGTCAAAAAAATTTCTTTAAACCCCAAAATAAATGTCCTGAGCCAAAAAAACAGATTTTCCAAATTCATTTTTTCAAAAGCTTTTAAAAAACCCTTGAATTTTTCATAGTAAATGTCTAAAAATTTTAAAATTTTTGGGAAAACTTTAAGGGATTGTAAAGAGAAATTTAGAAAATTTTTCCGACATGATGGTAGAAAATGCAGCTACAACAACTTGATAGGTATTTGAGTTCCCAGGTTTGTTCGTGAAAAATTTAAATTCTATTGGGGATTGGATTTTTTTAAATTTCTCTAGCATGTCGATATTGTTATCCCCAAAACCATACTTGAAAAGTATGTAAAAAAATCCCCGACTTGGCGAGCCCATAACCCCAAAACATCAATTTTGAAGTCCCAATGACAATGAAAGGCATGGGAAAACCCCCAGAACACAGTAAAAGACTTTGGGAGTTAAGCCCTCAATAAAAGGTTTGTACCCTTACCGAAATTCTGTAGATTGAACAATAAAAATTTTTTGGGAATTTGAAAGATTAAACCCTTGCGAAGCTATATGACAGTAGCTTTCTAAACAAAAGGGGGGGAAACATCTAATTGCTCAAAAAAATCGATGTTACTTTAGCTAGAATGCAAACCCCCCCCCCTTTCCCCTCAGATTCGGCAATATCCCAAAACACGGAATTTCCAGGTAGAGAGAAACAATCTTTATTGTTTTTTGTTTAAGTTTAAAGTTCTAAAAAAGACAAATTTTTATCAGGATTTTTCACATTTAAAGGGTTGACTTCCAGTAGGTTTTTTTGGGTTTGATCCCAAAAAAATTTTAAAGGAAGATTCTGAGGGGGAGGCATTGAGGTTTTTGGGGAAATTATAAAAAATTAAAGGTTTTTCGGTGCTCGGGGGCCTTCTGTACCCCTAAAAAAAAAGTGTTGGACAAAACTTGACCGGGCCTCCCCTTTACCAGATCACCAACCACAGTACCCAAGGGCCGGGCCCATCATTTTAAACTGTTGGACCACAATGATAATTTATTTGAAGAAAAAATGTCTTTATTTTTATAATTAGGAGTTAAAACATAATTCAAAGCCCCGGTTTTTTTTTTAAAAAACTTATTATGTTTTTAAATTAATTACGTAAATTTTTTGGAGCTAATTTTTTTTTTGTTTTTGAGTTAAAAGGGAAAAGGACTGCTCTAAAATTTAAATTTACAAAAATAGATTTTTCCCCTTCCATTTGAGTTGGGGGGCCTTTCCCCTCGTAAAAACCGAATGGGGGTTTTTTTGGTTTCAAGATACAAAAATTTGGGCTGTGATAAATTGTAATATTTTAAAAAAGTTGTTTGGTTAAAAATAAACAGCATGTTTGGGGGGGGGGGGGAATTATTCCTTAACCGTTGGGAAAAAGCAGGACCGCAACCGTCATTTTAAAGTTTCCCCGGAAAAGGGATAAAAGGGCCTATTACTAACCAGCGTTTGTAAAAATTTTTTTTATTTTGTTCCAGCCAGGAGAAAAGAAAGTCCTTTTTTGGGTTTCAAGGGGGGAATTTCCGGATAGGGGGTTTTTTCCTTATTTCATTTTAAGTGTCTTTCCGGCTTAAAAAAAAAGGTTAAATTTGGGGGGGGGCCTTTGGGGCATTTTTTCCTTTTAATAAAAGGGTTAAAAAATTCGCTGAGTCCAACCTTGGACCATCTTAAGGGGATTTATTAATTTTTTTTCCTTTTTTTTGGAAAAAATTATTTTTTTTTTTATTTTTTTTTGTTAATTTGGGGTTAAAAATTTAAGGGAAGAAAACATCTTGGAATTTTGAAAAAAAAAATAATTCTGGTTGTTTTTACCTTTTAAAAAATGGAAAACCCCCAAGTTTTTCTTTTTGGGGAAAAAAGGGACGGCCCATCAATTACGATTTCCCTTTGTTTTTTTTAAAAAAGGGCCCCTCAACGCGCAAACGAGGGCCACTTCTCAAACCCTTAAAATTTGTAGAAGTGATTATTTTGAGAAAAGTGAATATTTTGAGAAAAGTAAAAATTTTGAAAAAGTGAACATTTTGAAAAAAGTGAAAATTTTAGAAAAATTTAACATTTTGAGAAAAATTAAAATTTTGAGAAAAGGGAAATTTTAAGAAAAAAAATTTTTGGGAAAAAATTAAAAAAATTTTTAGAAAAGTGAAAATATTAAAAAAATTTGCCCAATTTTGAAAAAAAAAAAAAAGTGATCATTTTGGGGAAAAGTAAAAAAATTTTTAAAAAAAAGTGAAAAGTTTGGGGAAAAGTAAAAAATTTTGAAAAAAGGGGAAATTTTAAAAAAATTGAAAATTTTGGGGAAAAAAGTAAATTTGGGGAAAAAAGTAAAAATTTTTAGTTTTTCACCTTTCAAAGGGGCATTCCCAAGTTTTACGTTTAGATTTTACAAAAGAATCTTTAAAATAAAAAGGGTCCTTTTTTTAACTTTTTTTTCCGCGGGGGGAAAGGGCCCCCTTTTCTCCCAAGGTTAGGGGTAGTTAAAAACCCCAAAAGGGGTGCTTTCTAAAACTTTTTTCCCCTTTGTAGTGAAAAATCCACCTTCCAAACATTTGTGAAAAGGAAGATACGTTAGGCCCCTTGGTTTCACCCCATTAAAAAAAAAAAAAATTTTGTTAAGTTAAGCTTGGATTTTGACTGATATGCAAATGGCAGTCAGTATTTATTTTTCATGCTATTTTTTTCCTTTTTTTTAAATTTTGGGTGATTGACATTGACTTTATTTTATAAAAAGCAATATTTTCTCTTTTTCTCTTTTTCTCATTTCCCCAACACTCAATTTTTGGATTTCCACTTTTTTGGGGTTTGCCCAAATTAAAAAATTTTGAATACCATTATATTATGAGTTCTTGCCAGTTGTCACTGACAACATTTTGAATTTTAGATGTACAAATGGACATTATTTTTTGTAGTAGGCTAATTTATTTCTTTTTACTAATTGAAATCACAATTGAACAGTTAGGCCCAAGCAAAGTACACGTAAGTAGGCCTAAAAATCTGTTGGGCCCTTTTTAAAAACCCTGGGAAAAAAAAATTTTTTTCCCTTTAAAACCTGAAAAAGAAAGGTTTTGACGATTGGCCCAAGTAAAATGAAAAAATTTTTTTCAATTGTATGCACTTTCTTGCCCCCTTAAAAATTACCTTTTGTTTTTCGGGTTTTAAAAATGGCGAAATATAAGTATTTTGGGGATTTAAAGTGGTTTTCCCAGCAACAGAAAGTATTTTTTACAAAAAAATTAAAACTAGTTTTTATAACTTAGTGGAGAACCAACTTCGGTAATTATGCTTTTCTTGCCACCAAACAAATTTGGAACATTTTGCTTGAAAGGGTTTTAAAAAATTGATGTATTTTCCCCGAGATAGCTTTTTTCCCTTCCCCGGAAAAAAATTGTATTTTAAATGAAAAAAATTTGAAAAAAAAAAATTTAAAAACTTTTAGTATTTTTTTTTTTATTTCCGTTTTAATTTTTTTTGGAAAATTTTTTTTTTTTTTTTGTTATTTTGAAAGTGTTTTTTGCGCTGAATACCCAAAATTTTAAAAAAATTTTGGTCTATTAAAATTTTTTTCGAGAAATAACGGAAAAAATATACCCCGGCCCGATCGGATTTGCGGCCCTTACCGATATTTTAAAAACAACAATATTTATACAAAAACCGAATTCAATATATTCCCCCCGGGGGTTAGGCCGGGCCGTCACGGAGCCCCAAAAGCACGAATTTTTAAAGCCAAAAATTTTCGAATTTTTGTTGGGGAAAAATAGACAATTAGGGTAAATTGGGTTTTGTTTGGTTTCGTTTAAAAAATGCATTTTTTTGAGTGAAAAAATAATTTTACTAAAAAAACCAGTTTTTTAAATTTTTGTTCAGCATAAAAAAACACAAGAAATGGAAAAAAATTTGTCGAAAATAACGATTTTTTTAAAAAAATTGGTTTTTTTCATTTTTTAGATAAAAAAATAGTTTTTCGATTTTTTGGGAAAAAAAAAGATTTTCCCGATGAAATCAAATCCCCCAAGAATATAAATCATTTTTCACCACTTTTTTTTTCATGAAAACGTATTTTTCAGGAAAAGGGGGCCCAAAAAAGGATAATTACCCCAACTTCTTTACAAACGTTTAAATTTTTTTGTTTTTTTTTTTCATTTTAAAATTTAAAAATTTGAAGGGGCTGGATCCCTTTATGGGCCCGGGGAATATAGGTCCCCACTTCAGCGGGAATATAGTGGAATTTCCCCGTTTTTTTTAGAAATTTAGTTTATTTTATAATAATGATGCTAATGAAGGGGAACCCCTTTTGTGCCGGGGATTTTTTCCTTGGTAAAGCAAAAAATGCCGGGGGGATTTTTAGTGAAATGTTTGTTTACGTTATTTTGTTTTAATTTTTTTTTTTTCAAAATATTTTCATAATTTTTTTTTGGGTTTTTTTTGTTTTAAATGTTTTTTTACTACTTATTTTAAATTTTTTTAAATAAAAAAATTGGTTTTAATTTTTTTAAAAAAAACTTTTTTAAATAATTAAAAAATTTTAAATTTTTTAAATTTTTAAATTTTTGACCATCAAAAAAAAAAATTTGGGGTATAAAAGGAAATTTTTTTTTTTTTTAAAAAAAATTTAAAATTTCTAACATGCATACCAAATTTCAAAGTCTTTTCCCAGAAAATCCGCGATTTTTTCGAAAATTTTTTTTGACAGTACAAAACAAATATTTTTCCTTTTTGGGGATAATTTTAATTTTGACAAATAAAATTTCAACAAACCATATTTAAAAGATGTTTTTTAAAAAACTTTTTCTGGTTATTAAACAAATTTCAACGATTGGTTAAACCCAAAAAAGGCATTTTAACGGGAAAAGGCCCTTTTCAAAAAAAAAAAAAAAAAAAAAAGAGGGGGTCCCATAAAATCGGACAGGGCAAACAAAGGGTTTTTAAACGGTTTGCTGCAAATGTAATTTTTCCATTAGGCCTATATCTTGAAAAATAATTGTTATTGACCAAAATAAAATTTTCACATTCCCCATTTTTGTGCAAAAACACATTTTTAATTAAAAATTGATACATTTAAATTAGGCCCAAAAAAAGCATGTCAAAAAGTACTACAAAAGGGGACTTGGGGTTTTTTAAAAATTTTTTGGTAAAATCTGTTTAAATTTGTAGAATTTAAAAAACCCCATTTTTGTAAAAATTTTTGAAAATTTTTGATCCCTTTCAGGGAAATTTTTTTTCAAATTAAATTTTTTTGGGGGGTTTGCCCAAAAAAGGGGCTTAAAAAAACCCATTTTTTTTATTTTAAATTGTTTTTTTCATGTGATCCCCAAAAATTTTTTGGTTTTTTTTTTATTTTTTGGTATAAAAACCCTTTTTCAACCCAATTCCCAAGAAAAAAAGCTTCAAAAATTTTATTTTATTAACATAAAACAAAAACCCCAACCTCCCCCAAGAAATATAAATCATTTTTTCACCCTTTTTTAACAAGAAAACGTTTTTTTCAGGGAAACCTTTTAGGGAAAATTCATAATTTTCCAATGATTTTTCAATAACATTTTCTTTTTCTGCCCAAAAAACCTTTTTTTTCCCCAAAAAAAAACCTGCCCCAAAACTGTTTTACCGGGGGAATTTAAAATCAAGTTGTTAAATTTTTGGGGGGCCCCCTGGGCCCTCTCCCTTGGGGAAAATATATCAAATTTGTTTTTTTTGAAAATTTTTTTTTAATAAACATCGAGTATAATGAGCCATTTCACAAATTTTTTGGAAATATTTATTCCCTGGTATCTTTTAAGGGAAAAAATTGGGTGAAGATAAAAGTCAAAAAGCTTCCAGTTCGTGTGATCCCTGACAATCTACAAAAAATAGTCCCTGGAAAAGTTAACAAAAAAAACACCGATAAAATAAGAATAAATAAAATTTTCCCCCGAAAAATTTTTGAAAAAATTTACCCCCTGCTGTTTTTAAAAAAGTTAAGTTTTTTAAAGCCCTTTAGGAAATTTTGTTTTGATTTATTTTTTAATCCCATCCCGAAATAATTAAAAGTGATATGGGGGATACTCAAAAAAAAAATTCCTTAATTTTAAACCAAATTTAAAAAAATTTTTATAAAGGGGTCACAGTCAAAATACAAAATAAAATTAATATTAGATTGAAATTAAAAAGGAGATGGATTGGGCCTAATAAAATTTTGGGCACTTCCATTGGGAGAATAAATTTTGGGGGTTTCCCCTAACTTTAAAAAATAAAATTTTTTAAACAAATATTTTAAAAGGCCTTTTATATATTGTTATGAAGTTGATTAGTAATTTTCCCCTGTGCACGAAAAAAATTTTTATAGGGGAATTAAATTTTTCTTTCATTTTTAGACTTTTTTTATTGACCCCCCCCTTTTGTTCAAAATTAACAAACTAATGTAATTCGGCAAAGCAAGAAATATTCTTGCCATATAACACAGTGAAATCATACTCTATATTGCAAACTGTAATAGTACATAATAATTTATACCAGTAATAGTAAGATAACTCAGCAGCACAAAACTGAAAGACTTGGAATTGGTGGGCAAATAAAACAATGTTTTAAAAATTTCTCTTATGGATAAGCACAAATCTTTCTTGTGCTATAGGGATTCTCACTTTTAAAAAACTTTCGTTAAAACCCTATCTTTCAATTTAAAAAAACATTTCTTCCCAGAATTTTAAAATATGACCTACCCAAATTTTGGGAAAAAAGCTCTGTTTTCCATCCAGTTTTAAAAATTTAAATTGTTCCCCTTCCCTTTCCCATTACAAAAAATCTTTTTATTATCAATTTTTAATTTTTTAATCGTTTCTTTTTAGGTTTTTTTTGTTTAACTTGTTTATCATTTCTATAAGCACCTCCTTACTTCCTAACACCACAGTTATATTGACAGAAAAGCTCATACATTAAATTCTTTCACAAAAACCCAAATTTTTAAATCCCCAAATTCCACTTTTAAATTTTTTCGTTATTTTTTTATCTAATTTTGGGGCTTTACCCAAAATTTACCCAAAGTACTCAGGGGGTTTTGTGAGTCCCCTTCTACACAAATCGCCACGTGTAGTCAGTCCCTTAAGCTAGTTAATAAAGTATGATATGTTAAAACCCCAAAAAAAAAAACCCATTGAAAAAAAATTTTAAAAAAACCTTAATAAATAGTGATAGGCAATTTTTATCTTAAAAAACTTATGACGCTTTAAAACCCGGGTTTGTCTTTCCTCCTGAAAAAAATGTAGTGGCATCGAAAAAGGGAAGTACATTTGTTTTTTATGTTGAATTTTATATTTTTTTTATCAGCATTAATGGACTTACTTATTAGTAATTAAGTTCTCTTAGTAAATAGAGGCTTTTGAGGTTGGGTTTCACTTAATTAAAATAAAATAAACTTCTGTTTTGTACATTGTATAAAGGAACCAATATTTAGTTTGTTAACATTTTTCAGGATGAGCCAAGTCACTGAAGATTTACTCACAGAAATAAAGGAAAAATGTGAAAAAGTGCAGAATTTGTTAGAAGAAGAAAATAAATTTTGGGGTCCTGAAACTGGGGGGTTTCAAAACAAAATATGAGCAAGAGGGAAATTTTTAAGGGCATGAAGTTTTCCCGGCCAAAAATTAAAAAACTCAATTAGATCAAATGATCCTCTGTTTGAGCAAATAGAAACCATGTATGCAGCTGTTTTGCTTTTGATAGGTACAGTAGCTTTGGAGACAGAGGAGTTGGCAACAGGAGAGGAACACTTAATGAACTGCTTGGAAAGACTTGAGTCGAAAGAAATCAATGCTAAAAACATCATAACTGTGTTGAAAGCTTTGAACCAGCTAGGCTTGCTCTGGTCTCAGAGATCTGATAGTCAAAAGTCATACGGGTAAGAGCTACTTATTTTGTACTGTTCAAGTTCTTTATCTACTTATTCACAAAATGGTGATGCTACAATCATCCTTCTCTTGTTGAAAGCAAAATGAATTAATTAAATAATAGAACTTAGGCTTAAGTGGTCTGTGTCATAACTAGAATCTATATTTTCCGGAAAACATAGATTCTGATTTAATAATCATACATAAGAGGCTCGTTGAATTAGTTTTACTTTACTTTAGGTAAACTAATGGAACCTTTTTAAAATCGCCCACAATAACTCGAAATCCTTCATAAGTCTTTTTATTTTTTTATCCCCTTGAATTCCTAAAAGTTTTAAGGGTTTAAATTTTTTCCCCTTTTTTAATAAATTTTTTTCCCTTAAGAAATTGATAAGGCAAATTTTTTATTTTTTAAAAAAGGTTTAAATTTGACCCCCATAAAACAAAAAAAAAAACAATGCAAACCCCTTCTATCCCAAGTTCCCAAAACCCTTACGTCAATTTAAATTTGAAGTTTATGATGGTTAAAAATGAATAAACGATATTCAAAAAACTAACTTATATCTAATAAAAAAAGGGGGTGAATTTTTTTTTTTTTTTTTTCAATTTAATCGCAGCTGCCATCACCACTGTCTGTATCTCATCTGTTTACAACGGTGTTGGTTGCATGCAGTATTGACTATGCATTGATTTTCCTACATGTTTTGTGATTTGTGTAATTGTTGTTTGTATATTGTGATAGCAGATAAACGAAAGTGTAAGGCTTATATAATAATCCAACAGTGTTCAATAATTTTCATAGGTAACTGATCATCTAAATCTAAAATCTCATAATACGTTGACTGCAGCTGTCTATACTTTGTACTTTCCCAAGGAGTAAGTTTTTAAAAATAATGTTTTTACTTACAAAGTTTTTTATGGCTTTGGGAAACAATGTTTAAAAAACCTAGAAGTGATTGAAGTTTTATTATTTTTATTATTTTTTAGGTTTTTAGGCCCTTTTTTTTATTTAAAAAGTATTTTTTTTCTGTTTAAAACCCTTTTGATGCCCCGGGGATTTTTTTTGGTAAAGCGGGGAAATGCGGGGGTATTTTTAAAAATGGGGGAAAAAAAATTAGTTTTTCGTTTTTGTTCCCAACTTTTTTTATTTTTTTAATATATTTTTTTTTTTTTATTTTTTGGGTTTTTTTTGTTTTGAAATTTCTTTTTTCTACTTTTATATTTTCTTAAATTTAAAAAAAATTTGGGTTTTTTTTTTTAAAATTTAAATTTTAAAAAAATTTTAAAAAATTTTTTTAATTTTTTAAATTTTTTAAAATTTTTAGACCATACAAAAAAAATACTGGGGTATAAAAGTGACTTTATTTGAAAGAACAATTTTTAAAATTTCTAACAACATACCCAAATTTCAAAATCTTACCCAAAAATCCCCGGATTTAAACGTTTAAATTTTTTTGAAAAGACAAAATCGTTTTTGTCCAATTTTTAGGGGATAAAATTTAAGGGGACAAATATATTTAACAAACGCTATTTAAAAGATGTTTAAAAAAACTTTTTCTGAGTACTATAATCAATTTCAAAAGATTTTGGGACCGTATATATGGCAAATTAAAAGAAAAAAGGCCCTTTTTTTGAAAAAAAAAAATTTCGAGCGGGTCCCATATAACGGACCGGGGGATTTTTTTGCGTAACTAAACCCCTGTTAAAATATGAAAAGGGAAGAAAGGGTTAAATGTTATTTTTATTATTTTTGGGAAATTTTATATGATTGTTTTTTCCTATAGCTATTTAATTTTTTTGATCTATTCCAAAATTTTTTTTTTTTATTTGTTTTGTTATTTGCTATATTTATTTGGCTGTTAAATTTTTTTATGTTAAATTTTTTTCGATATTTATTGTATTTATTTTATTTTTTCAAATTATTTATTCCTTTGCTTTATTATTATAGAAGACACGAAACCTTTAAAAGAAATAAAAAATTTCACAAAAAAATCGCACTTCCCTTAAAAAGATTTCTTTTTTCCTTTGGAAAAAAGATAGGGAAAAATTACAATTTACTAATATGCCCAAAAAAAAAGGGTATGAGAAAAAAATTTTTTACTTTAAAATTTCAGAAATAGATAGAAAATTTAAAAGTAGGGGTTCAGTTTATTGTTTTAGCGAAATTTGGATTGATGTGTGAGGGGTAGTTTGTATAATATACCCGACTTTTAAAAAATTTTTTCAAAATTGGGAAAAGATAATATAGAGCAGGTGGTGTTTTATGTTTTTTAGATAATTCAATTTGAAGTACAAGATAACCCTCCCTTTTAAAATTTTTTTCAGCTGATTCCTTTTGTTAAATTTTTAAAAAAAATAAATCTTTTTTTTAAGCTAATAATTTTTTTAAGATTACACAAAACAATGAAAACGTTTTTTAAATGAAATAGCGCAAACTTCTTTTAGGAAATTACAAAAAAGAAAATTTTCTCGGAGGTTTTAAAAAATTAATATTTGGAAAATAGCCTATAAAAAATTGTTACAAAAGGTTTTTTTAAATAATAATGGATTTTTCATCCTTTGGGGATACACCTACAAAAAAAAAATTAAATTTCCCAAAAAACTTATTGATATTTTTTTTGTTCGACTAGATATAAAAAAATCTCTTTTTTTCTAGTGGTGTAAATTTGATGTGGTATTAAATGACACTGTGGGTTTTGGGGCTTAAAATTTAATGATTTTAAAAAAATAACAAGCCAAAACTACTTTAAGTGTAAGCTAACAAGTTTTGGGGTTTGTCGATTTTTTGTGTGTTAAAAGGGTAAGTTTTAAAAAAGTCAATTTTGGGGTGGGTTTTTTTCTGAGGGGAAAACGTTAACTTTTGTTTTAATAAATTTTCCCAAAAAATGTTAAACGATATTGTAGATAGAAATAAAAGATAGATTTAACTGACATTTAAAAAAAAGAAAAGCTAATTATTGAGCCTTGGATAAATTCAAATATTTTGAAAAAAATAGATAAAAAAAAAAAGAAAAAAAAATTTCAAGGGAAAAAAGACCTTATGACTCAGCAATTTTTTTAATATTTTAATAATTTTTCTAAAACTTAAAATTTTGAAAAATTTACTTTACCAAAAAAAGAGTTTTATTCCCCAAAAAATTTTGAAAACTGGAAAAGGGGGTTTTTCCCCAACAATGGAAAAATTATTAAAAATTTTAAATGGGGCAGCAAAAGCAATTATTGTATTGATCGTATTGAATTGGATAATGGGACCGTGATAATAGAAAAACCCCGCGCTATGCACAAGAAATCAACAATATTTATCTCGATACGTCTGGTCAGCCCAAATACACTCACTGCGAAAAATTTTCCCTCCCCCCAATGTTTTTCCCCAAAAATTCCTTTTTCATACTTCCCACTCAGTAGATGGAAACAAAACAGTTGCTCCCTTTAAATTTTAAAAATAAAAAAATCTACAGGTTTATGATTAAAATTTTTGCTTTAATTAAATTAAAAAATGTTTTTTGATGAATTGCCCCATTTAGTGTATATAAAACCCAAAATTAGTTTTTGTAAAAGGGATGTTTTTCCCGGGCAATCTTAAATTAAATTCAGTTTGTGGCCCCTTTTGAAAAAGCCCAAATTTTTTTAAGGGATGGATGGTTTTTTGGGAAAAAAAATGGATTTTTGGTTTTTAATGTTTTTTTTAAAGCTTTTGAATCTCACGGTTTTTTTAAGACCTAATATATGAAAATTTTCCCTTTCAGTGTAACCGTTTTATGAACGTTTTTGTAAAAAGTTGGGACCCTTTAATTTTTTGCAGTTGTAGTGCAAATTTTTTTATTTAAAATGGGTTAAAAGTACTATTTTCCCCTTTTTAACTGTTTAACCCCCCCTACTATTAAGCTGTGATGTTTGGGGGGCACGTTTTTTTTTGTTTTTTCAAACCCGTTCCCGCCCTTTTTTTTGAAGTGGTTTTTAAAATTTTTGGTTTGGGTTATAAAAACAAAATATTTTTAGTTTATCAGTGTTTTTGGTTAAAATTTGTTTAGAAAGGTGGGGTGTTCTTATTTCGTAAATAAAATCCTAAAGGGGACCTATTAGAACTGGGGGTTAAATTTGGGGGCCCGTTTGCCCGTTACAACAAAGGATTTTTCTGTTAGGGTGCCCCAAATATTAAAAAATTAGGTATATCACCAAGGCAACAATTTTGTCAAGATTATGAAAAAAATTTGATTAAATTAGAATTTTTTTAAGCGGAAAAAGCAGTAGATGAAATTGAAAAAAAGGGCCGTTTTTTTTTAAAGCAAGTTTGGAAAACTCCACCCGGGGAAGATTTATTTCAAGAGGAAGAAGACCCATATAACCCCACGTATGGGGCGGGTGTATTAAAATAAGTTTAACCCTAATAATATATAAAATACATAAGTAAATCAAAAGTTTCCCCAAAGCGATTCCTGAAAAAAGAGTAATTTTTAATGCAAAGGTTTCTTTTTTCTCAGGAAATAAAAAAGTTAAAATCGTTAAATTTTTTTTTTTTTTGTTTTTCATAATAAAAGCTTATTTTGAGTGTTGGATATTGCCAACTGTTCATTGTTTATGCATACAATTATTTAAAAATTAAATTTAAAATGGCAATTTTTAACGATATTTTTAAAAAAAGTAAAAAAATTAAAAAAAATCAAATTTTTTTTAAAATTAAACACTCAAAAGGGAGTAAAAGATACTCTCTTTAAAATAACAAAAAAACTGTGTAGCTACCTTTTTCAGTTCCTGAGAAAAATGTTCCTGAACTTATGCAAATTAACATGGGTGAGATAGGGCCATCCGACTCCCCTTAAATTAGACAACCTAAGACCGATAAGCCTGCTTTCTGTTTTTTCTAAATTATTTGAAAAAATAATGATGATAAGATTAAATAACTTTTCAATGAGAACGAACTTTTTAAGCAGTAAACAATTTGTTTTTATTAAAGGGAGATCTACTGAAAGTGCATTAATTACAGTAACAGATTATATTTTTGCCGGTTTAAACTCGCAACTTAAAACAATTGGCCTCTTTATTGATTTAAAAAAGCATTTGATATGGTGAAATCATGAAATTCTTTCTAACAAAAATTAGAGCCTAGCAGGAATTAGAGGTGTTGCTCTAAACTGGTTTAATAGTTTTTTATCAAAGAAAGGAGACAACAAGTAAAAATTAACAACACTTTTAGTGATTCAAAAATTGTCGAAACGGGTGTCCCTCAAGGTTCTGTGACCTCAGCCAACCTTTTTCTCATTTTTATTAATGATTTGTTGAACCTTAATTTCCATGGAAATATTATTGCTTTTGCAGATGACATAGCACTTTTTTATACTCACAAAGACCTTAACACATTGACTGCTGATGGTCCGCCGGCGTGCCATAGTTCTCTCCGGTAGGTAGCGCGTGGAGCGCCGGCTGATCATCGTGCAGCGCTCAGCTACTTAATTCAGTACATTGTTGTTTGTGGCCGTAGGCTATTCTAAACAACGCTGCGTGTTGCCTATATCCCGCCCGTCAGTTCGGCGCCCGCCGTTCATGGATCAGACCCCCCTAGCGCATGGTACGCCGGCGTTCCACAGCCTATTGTGATTGTGAAACTGTTGTTGTTTATTTTGTTGTACATCCAATATAACGCCTATCATCCAATCCTCTGCCTATCATCCAATATAACGCCCATATGAAGGGCGTTGACAGAGGGGATCAGCAGTTGGCGTACCATCCATGCCTTCGAAAAACTGTGCGATGGTATAAGAAAGTCTTTTTTCATACTATATAAATTTTAGTAAACAATGCCCAGCACCTATACAATCTGTCTGAAACCCACAATAGAAAGAATTCATACGAATTTAGACTTTCAATTTTAGAATGATCTCCTACCACGGCCAGTAAACATTGTCAGGACACCAGAGGCGTGTGCACAACAAACAGACGGACATTCTCTGAGTAATGATGACTGAAGAGAGAGATAGAGATAAACCTGGATAGGTTGAAGAGGAAAGAGATGGCCCCTGTATGCCATTCATGAAACTAGCAGAGAGAAACCACATATCAATGTAACACTTTGCGGAAAAACAGTCCCTGGGCTTTGTCCAGAATGTTTCCGACAAATAACCATGGACAATATACCGTCTCATAAAACAGCATCATGAGCCAAGTGTAATATGATTGTATATATTTATTAGTAGTTAGTCTGTTACATAATTAAGGATTTGGATCATTGTTTTTAGTGAAATAAACAATTTTTCAACAATGACAAATCCTAGAAACTGTCCCCGTATGGCTCTGGACCACCTGCGGGCCACAAATATAAATATATATATATTTTGAAAAAATCATCTAGACTACCTATGACATTGATACAAGTATCCAAACAACATAAGGTAAGAATACAACAAAATATTTTTTTTAGCTATACACGAACGCCAAAAAAATTGGTCAGCAGTCAATGTGTTAATTCACTAGAAATTTTAATCAACAATGATCTTTTAATACTCAGAAAATGGTGTTCTACAAATAAAATGCAGGTTAATGTAAATAAGACCAAGTTTATAACTTTTGATTTTTTTGGTTTTGATCTACCCTCCCCCTTGATATTTCACTCCACATCCTGTAATTTCCAATTATGTACCTGCCAGCCCTTAGAAAAAGTAAAAACTATTAAATATTTGGGAATTTTGCTCGACGAAAAAATTGACTTTTGAACCTCATAATATTAGATTTACACGCAAAACTAAGATCACAAATTAGAAAATTTTATTTTTTGAGAAATTTTTGTAACTTGACACTCTTGAGATCACTATATTTTGCCCTCATCAACTCAAGACTCCAATACGCTTTACCATGTTGGGCAGGAACATACAAAACATTAATAGATAAGTTAAGAACCACGCAAAATTACTTTTTACGTATGTGGCGGCGCCACCCGCGGCGGGGGATGCAACTAGCGTGTGCGCATGCGCGAGGATCTGGGAAGGGGTGCGGCGTACGCAGGCGACAGACAGTCTGAGAGTGTTGAGCATGCCTGATGGGCCAGGACACCGACTCCAGCCGCTCATTCGACAGCTAAGTCATTTAGTGTAGATCATTATTAATTAGTAACCGAATATTTCAGTATGATTAGATTAGGCTAAATTAACCATTAACCCCTTAACTGCTGTTGACGTGTTAACACGTTTCGATGCGCCGTCACTGCCGAGCTGTTAAATGCGAGTGGCGTGGTCGGTCCACGGCGGAGCAATCGCGGTAAAATTTACGAGTTTTGACGCTCAGTCTTCAAAAGTTTGTTTCCTTATGAATAAACTATTTTATGTCAATGTTTTTTAAGAGTATGTTTCAACAGTTATATAAAATCTGCAGATAACATGCTAATAAATTAAAATATTAATATAAAATTGTGAAATAATATAAATAATAAATAATAATACACTTACCCAGATCAATTTGCAATGTCCGTCTCTGGATGTTAAGGGATATATTTGTTCTATTTGCACTATTTTACTACTTTTAAATTATATACGTTATTTACATATTTTATGGTTTATTCTGAGGGTTTTAGTAATTTTTGAGTTCGTGGAACTCAGCAAAACTTGGTGCCGCACATAACGCTACTTGGCATTCATCGCAAATGTATTTCACGTCTCTCTTTCTCCCGCCTCTGAGTGAAACTTGCATACAACACAGGTCTGCATGGTCCTGCCTTTTTTTCAGTTGCAGGCATATAAGAGGGGAAATGTCTCATTGTAAGTCCTAGGTCGGGTTTATCCCCAGATGGACGGCCACCCTTCTTAACTTGACCGAGGCTCAAGATATTTCTCGAGAAGTTGGCGAACCAATACGTATTACCAATAAAAACAATACGGTCGAGAATCGCTCGTTCCCGCTCCATGTGAGAAACAATACGGGCGAGAATCGCTTATTTCCATCGCTAATGCTCCTCAAGCAGTTACAAAATATTCCACGAGAGTGAGACACATGTCAGAATACGTTACGGTTCTCGTAGTACTAAATAACACCACAAGATAGCATTATAAGTCACTAGTAAAAGCAGTACAATTTCAGGAAACAGCTGCTGTCAACGTTCGTGTTAACACGAGTGTAGCGCTGACGGCACTACGCAGGGAATCGTGTATACACGAATGTAGCGCTGGGGGTACTAAGCTTGCCTGATTCCTCAGCCGTTAAAGGGTTAAGGGGGGGGGGAGCAGTTCCGATAGGTAGGGTTTAGGTAGTCAGTTAAAATGTAGGGATTCAGAAGTCTGGGGCACGAGGGGATTGCAGCCGACCAGTTATCATTTTTCAGTTTTAGAATAATCAATTAATTAATCGATAATTATAGTACCCTTAAGGTAGATCACTATTTAGTGCTGATCAAAGCTGGTTGTGATTGTTAGGCACCGTTCGCAAAGCACTCACGCGGCCCGAGACCATTGTACCAGCCTGCGCGTTCTAACGCTGGTGGAAACGGCGGATCTATTACACCAGGGATTATCTCACACGGCCTCTGATAATTAATCATTAGCTATTCAACTCGCTCTTTAATCGCACATTTAATCCGTCCAATTAATTACGACGGCACCAATTAACCCCCAAAAATATTTTTTCGCCCGTTTCCGCTGCAATTGGTAGCAGAGCGTTCAGAGTAGAATTAAATACCTTTTTTATGAGTGAAATAGCAGGGCGATCAGTTTGGCAATATATATATAGATGTTTTATTAGTTAAAAAGGTCGGTTAGCTGGCACGAGGAGAAGCCTGATTCGGACATGTCGGGTCACAGCACGGGCATGTCACGAGGCATGTGCTGCACGGGAGCATGTCGGCCCGACCGGCAAACATGACTTTCACTCCTAGCAATCAACGATAAAGCAATAAATTTGCGAATTACTCGAATTGAATTTAGAGCAATATTATTTTAAGAGGTGGATTTAAATTTTCTGTTTAATAAATACGGGAGAACAATTGACGATGAGAATCTGGAGGTCGCGCGTCTGCGGGTGTAAGACGGGCTGTGTCGTGCGTTTTTAAACCTGTCCATAGCTGGCGACGCGGTGCATGCCGGGTGATGTCAGCATTGTCAAGTTCCGTATATGTTCCTCATTTTGCAATTCATTCAAGGAAGATGAATAATAAAAATGGGGGGGGAGAAGTCGAGAATTCAATTTTGTGTAAATTTTCCTTTTACACGGACGCGTGAGTGCATTTAATAATATACCTTCGAACCTCGTGCCCACATTTGTTGAATTTGGGGAGTTTAATGGAAAAAAGTATTCAAATTTATATCAGTAACGTCAGATATATTAACTATGAATCTTATAAAGCAATATCAAATATTTATCAAAGTCTGCAGGAGATTCATTCCACTCTAGCCATTAGTGCAAATACGAAAGCCAATAGTTTTTGGATGGCCTTTTTCATTCATTTTATTTAAGTAATTAGTAATAGTTTAATTTTGTTTAAGATGTGTGCTGCAATCTATTTTTAATTACACCTTGTGATAACGAATTTTGTGACAGATACTCTCAAAGCTTGGGTTACATCCAACTACCTAGGAGATTTCACGCTAATTATTTTCCAAGCGAAGTTAATAATGGTGTAGTCCTCTTTTCCAAAATGAATAAGTGAAAATCTATTAAAAAGGAAAAAAAATGTAAAAAAATATATAAAAATTAATTTAAAAATGTAAAAAAAAAAATGTAAAAACAAATGTAAAAAATGTAAAAAAAAAAAAAAAAGAGTAACTATGTGAGGATTTAATAAGACTGAAAATAAAATTTTGCTTGGGAAATCTCGGAGTAACCTGAGTGGAGAGGCAATTAGCCATTGATTAATGTTTCTATTATTTACAGTATGTAATGTATTCTATTGATTATGTACAGTTCATATTAAGTTAAGTTTAGCATATTTTCCTTCAGCCAGTGTTAAATGTCACCCAGCAAGTTATTAGCAGGTCAACGGTATTCCAGCTATACTTGAGCATTATCGATCCGCTCAGTAGAAACCGGTTTTATCCACTCCAAGACACCCAGCCGTATCCAGCTGAACTTATTGGTTGCACAAACACACTGACGAATATTACTGACTAAAAGTGGAACAATTCTTTTAAATAAATATCGCATTTAGGCATTTAAAAAGCAAGAAAATATAAATTGTATTTGTAATTTTATTAATTAATTAATTGGCCATAAACAATAAATTTTATTAATTAATTAAATGGGCATTAGACAATAAATTTAATTTAATTGAATAAGGCAACAGTTAATTTTGAATGGGAATTCTTTTATGGTATTTTGTAAGTAATAGGGTTTTTTCCTGGCTGAGCCTACCCTGTAGTGGTTAGTTTCCCTCCCCACCTGGTGAGCTCAAGTGTATTAGTAAATTGAGTACTTTCCTACGGCGTTGTGATATTTCTTTTTTTTGAGATTTGAGTCGAAATTTGAACGGCCGAAAAATTAAAATGGCGGAGAAGCTGTATTTGAATGGGAACAGCGGGCCCCCGGGTAGGCGTCCCTGGATAAACGATCTTAATGCGGCCCAAGCGGTGGCCCAGTGCAACAAATGGGGATTAACCCAATGTCGACCTAGGAGGCAAATAGGGTTCTTCTCAAAGAACATATTAAGAATTCAGGGGGCGCCTTGGCCCCGTGACGCCCATAGTGGTTACCGCACCGGTAAACCTGCAATCAGACGCGGAGCACCCCCCGGTCATGAACAGTGGCGGACGCAGTCCAGCCACGGCCCCAAGCAGTGGGCAATGAGATCGCCAACGCCTGGCGGCTCACGGGACACCGCTCAGCGCACCCACCGCTCTACCGAGACGGGTCGAGGGGACCTGCATGTTCATCGGCGCCCAACTGTAACGGCGTCGAGGCGCTGCGTGTTGCTGGATTTTCTGAGAGCGATCCCGCGAGTGGCCCATTGGACCTGGCTACCAATAAACAGCTATTAGTCGCATTGCTGCCTAAGACAGCCAGCCACTTAAGGGCGATGTGGGCCGAAGCAGTACGTGGGGACGCCCCAAATTTACACCAGCTCCTGGCTGACTTAGTGGACACATTTTTACCCGACAGGGCGAAGCAGCACCTATTAAACCAAACGGTCTACCGTGTCCAGGGTCCCGCAGAGTCACTGGCGGACTTTATTATGGACGTTAGGGAGGCGGCGGATATTTTACTGCATGGCAGTCCCCGACATTTTGGACATAATTTTGACAGGGATGAACCCACCCACGAGGGCCGGGTTTTAGCGGGTTTTCCAGCCCCGGGCGAGATCACAGATCTATTAGCCCTGATTCCCCGTATGGAGGTGATTCGTCAGACGGAGTTGCAGCAGGCTAGGCAGGGTCAGCAATATCGGGACAACCCCCGACCGTATGTTCCGAGACAGGACGGACAATATTATAACGGACCAAGGGTCCCCTTTCAACCCCAGCGTGGCAATAGTTATGGGGCCAGGTGGCCTACAGGCCCCCAATTCCACACGGCGCGGCCAATAGGGCCTGCCCACGGCGCTTCCCAAATTTCGACCGGGCCGCTCCTAGGAGCTACGGAAGGCCGGGTAGCTTCAAACCGTTTATAACTCCAATCGAGGGCGCCAATAAGCGCCATGCCCCCTCGTAATTTAATTGGCGCTGCAATTAGACCCGAAATATCAAAGAATCACTCACCCGAGCAAGTTTTCGGTACGAGTGCCGAAACTGGCTAGTTGCACTATATCAGTCAAGTTCGCGAACGGGAGGCAGAGGCACTTATCGACACCGGATCAACCATTTGTCTATGTTCACGGGATTTTTTCGACCAGCTGAAAACCGATAGGGCATCGGTGAAATCTATAACACCCACTAGAGAGTGCGCAGTATCGGCATCCGGCAATAAAATTAGCTTTAAACATCCAGCAGAGATCCATTTCAAAATTGCACATTTTTCCTGGACGTATAAATTTTTTATTGCGCCAAAGTTACCGACATCGATAGTGTTAGGGGCTAATTTTTTGAAGAAAGCCAGGCGGTAATAGACATGGGCCAAAATGCAGGTTACCTTCCCCTATGGGTCAGGGTTGGTTATGGCAGGAAACCTTGCGAGTTCGACGAGATCGAGCAGAGTTCCACGTACGCCGTGGGCGACAATTTAACGCCAGCTCAAGTGGCCCAGGTAGACAAATTAATTCGCCAGTTCCCGGACACGGTGACGCCGAAGTTAGGCAAAACGAATCTGATCACATACGACATTAAGTTAAAAGCGGAGAAGGCGGTAAGGTCCAGACCGTATCAGTTCGCTCCACCTAAGCTTCAGGCCCTTAGAGAGCACATATCCAAACTTACTTTCAAAAGGGAGTGATTCGCGAATCGTCTTCCGAATACAGCTGTCCCGGGTTCCTGGTACCCAAAAAGGGTAACAAGACCAGATTCGTAGTCAACTACAAGCAACTAAAAAACTTAATGGAGCTCGAGTCAACTCCCATGCAACAGTGGAGTCCGCGTTTCAGTACCTGGGCCAAGCCAAGTAGTACACTCTGCTGGATTTGAACAGCGCTTATATGCAAATACCTCTCACTGAGGGAAGCAAGAAGTAAAACGGCTTTCCGTGGTCCCCTTTGGCCAATACGAATTCAGGTTGGTGCCTTTCGGCATCTCGAACCGGCTCTCAAGTTTTAACTAGGCTCATCGATAAGATATTTGGAGATATTAAGTATAAATACGTGTTTTATTTTTTTGATGACCTTGTGGTATATTCTAGCGGGACGTTTGGGGAGCATTTGTCGCACTTAAGAGAGGTGCTTCAGCGTATTCGGAAGGCCGGGCTAACAGTCAACCCAGAGAAGATGACGGTCGCCTCGAATCAAATTGAGTTTTTGGGTCATATATTTCGAAATGGCTCGGTGACCTTTGACCAGGATAAGATTAAGCCATTGCTTAACCTCCCGACACCAAAGAACGCCAAACAAGTGTCACGGGCTGTGGGTATGATGGCATATTACGCCAAATTTGTTCCCAATTTCGCAAAATTGGCAGCGCCATTCGGGCTGTGGGTATGATGGCATATTACGCCAAATTTGTTCCCAATTTCGCAAAATTGGCAGCGCCATTAAACCATTAAAAACGCAAGAACGTAGCGTTCTGTTGGGGCGGCGAACAGGAGCAGGCCTTCCAGGAATTAAAAAGAATTCTGACATCGTACCCTGTACTTCGGCTACCCGATTTCAATCGGCCTTTCATTCTACAGACGGACGGTTTCGGGTACCCCGGGCTAGGCGCCCAGCTAGCGCAAGACTACGAGGGCAACCTTTTGCCCGTAGCGTTCGCTTCGAGGCCGCTGAATAAGCACGAGCTGAACAAGCCGACTATGGAGCTCGAATGCCTAGCGGTAGTGTTCGGGCTGACCAAATTCCAGCAATACCTCGAACACAGGGAGTTCACCCTCCAAACCGACTGTTCCGCCTTGTCTTGGATCCTGAATCACCCCCGGCAATGACACTTCTAGCATACACACTTCTATAGACAATTCTTTGACAAATATTAGCATTGACAGTCAGTCAGATCATTCGCTTCAGGAAAATGTGTGTAGCACCGTAACCACTCAGACAGGAATCGAATCTTCCTCTATTGATATATTAAGTGAGCTTTTAGGAAAACAGTGGCTCTCTGACAACATTTTGTACAAATATTTTAATTTAGTTTTTACCCTGCTATTCTCAACTATTAGTTCCCGTATTTTGATTGTTGACCCTGTTGTTGGTCAAGCCATCAAAGTCCTCAAAGATTATGATCATTTCTTGGAACATCTCAATATACTCGAGAAGGATTTTCTTGTTTGTGCCAATAAATGACTCAGAAGTACTGAATGGTACTGGTGGCTCACATTGGAGTATTTTGGTATATCAAAAGGCCAGCAACACGTATTTTTATTATGACTCATGAACAATTACAATGTTTGTCATGCAAAGACTGTAATGGAGAAACTGACAAAATACATGAACATTGAATCCACGGGCCCTCAATTTTTTGTGTTGAAGGGAGTTAAACAGAGAAACAACTATGATTGCTCCATCTACTCTATATTTTTTGTAGAAAAAGTTATTCTGGATGTTTTAAATGATAGATCATTTGATGTTGAGTATATGCAGACATTACACCTAGAAGAAGTTGATCTTGTGTTGAAGCGGTCAATCATAGCATATATTATTACCAACATGCATAGTCCCTCATTCTCAAAAACCGAATTAACATCTTTAGTAATGGCTAGCTTAAAACAACTGCAGACTAATACAAAGGAGCTCAACACATTGCAATCACAAATTGAGGTTATGAGCAAGAGAATCCAAAGTTTGGAAAAAGATTTATTATCTGCGGACAGCAAAATATCTGAGCTGAATAAAGACTTGACACAAGGAATACTCTAATTGAAAGTTTAGAAACAAGCAAACAGACAGGAACTGAGAAAAGTCAAACTGATTTAGAAGTATTACCTGCCACTGATGCCATTGAGAATACATTCACATCTGTCAAGAAGACAAACTATCCCCCTCCTTGTAAAAATAGAAACAACAGAGACAGCATTGATAAAGGAAGGCGTTCAAATGTAACCAAGCTACATAAAGGATAGAAAATGAAATCAAAGTGGAGTTCTATGCGGACAGTCACGGAAGAGGACTTCCAGAGATTATTGATGAATGCACCGAAGGAAAATCAGCATAAATGGATTAGTTTACTCCTGGTGCTGATGTTCTACAGGTTTATAGTCAAGCTAAAAAGTCTCTCGATCGCCCACTAGTGTTAATAGCGGGAACAAAATGACATTCCTAAGAAATATTATGAATCTATCTATAGAAAAATGGAAAGTAAGCTTAAAGAATTAGCAAGACAAGACCTGTTTGCATTACCACCATTCCGCCTCGTTTTGATATAAACCATAGTGATCAGATCCATGATAATATAGTGATGGCAAATAGTTACATTACAGAATTAGTGTTAAGAATAAATAATGTTCATATCATTGACTTTGATGGTTTTAAAGGTGTCACTTTACACGCCATGGCCTACACCTAAACTACAGGGGAAAAAAAAACTTAGTGGCATGATAATTGAAGCTTTAAATAAGGCGTGTAGCTTCAAACACCCCACTAATATTAACCCATGACTGATTTCTCTCCTTTGGCAAGCCAGAAAATGTCTACAACTCACACTTCTTCAGTGGGGTATTCTTCAGTAGCTGAACTTGATGGACCAGTTATGGTTGTTGAGGCAAATATGAAGGATGTTTTTAAAAAATATGAAAAAGATGAAGATGTGGCATTCTCGCACTGCTTTTTCTGCAGATCTTGATAACACCAGAAGTATGAGTGCGGAGTCGCAGTGCTTTTTAAAGAAAAGTGTGGTAAGCCGTCAACTAACGATTGTGTCACTCTCCATCTCTCACACCAAAAAATTACAAATGGTCCTACAGTGTATGGGTTAATTACAAAACCACAATACAACAGTAAGCCCAAAATACAGGACTACAATTTGGCCTTTGAAGATCTGAAAGAAGATTTTAAAAAGAATAATTTTAAACAACTGATCTGTTCCCCCATGGGGTGTGGTGAGAGATAATATCTCAGTTGAACACTTTGTTGGTAAGGTAATTGAATTCCACAAAGCCACAAATGCCCTTGTTCACATAATCTCTTACAAAGAAAGAGCTACCAGAAAGTTAAGGAATGGACTGACATATTCTGATTTTGTAAAATATCTTAAAGATGCCATCAAAAGTAATATAAACCACCATAATGCAGTACCAGAAGTTGCAAATGGCTTCCAATACTCCGGACTCCATGGCTGCTGATGACCCCAAGATCACAGACAAGAATTTTCTACATTCAACTGCGACTACAACTACAACTGCAACTGCACCCCTGCAGCAAGAGATCATCGCCAGTTCAAAGGTGGTGATAGTGTGAGTGATGCAGGAGTTTGTCATGAAGGGCAACAGCCATCTTGCCCACTTTAAACTGCCCTCTCATCAAACTAACAACAATAACATAAAACAATTTTCACATAACAAAAATATATTAATTTTGCACCAAAACATCCAAAAATTAGAATCTAGAATTGAAGCTCTCCAAATTGTATTAGAAGAAATCAATCCCCATATTATTGTGCTATCAGAGCATGATATGAAAAATCACGAAATTAATAGACTTCATATAAATAGTTATAAAATTAACTCCTATTTTTGCCGTACAAAAATTGTAACAAAGGAGGAGTAATGATCTTGAGTAAAGAGCATATGAAGTGGGCAGAGGTGGCTCTTGCTGATGTAGAAAGTATCAGAGAAGAAAAGAAGTTTGAATTCTGTGCTACAATGTTCAATGTGGGAAAGTTTAAATTTATTGTGGTAGGGTTATATAGATCTCCGAGCTCCGATGTAAATTTATTTTTAGATAGATTGAGTATTCTCATTGGTAAATTGCTTGATTTAAAACATCAAATGTTATACTTGCTGGAGATATCAATATTGATGTTTTAAAAAATGATAAGCCACACTTCAAACTAAAATCTGTCCTCAAAAATTTTAACATGAACTATTTAGTTGATTTTCCCAACACGAATATATCAAGGATCAATTTCGGCCATTGATAACTTTTTAACTAGTTTAAATAAGAATAAAACTTTAGTAAGTGGCATAATTACTTCATTGTCCGACCATGATGGTCAAATTTTAGAGCTTTTAAATTTAAAACAATCTACAAATAACAACTATTTGATTGATGTTAGGAGGGACATGAGTAAAGAAAATAAAGAATATTTCATTCAACTGCTTGAGGAAGAATCATGGCATTCTGTCTATAACTCCCCTGTTAATGAAAAATACAGTAACTTTATTGAAATTTTTAACTACTACTACAATTTGGCTTTTCCCACAAAACATTTTAAAATTAGAAACATAGGAAACAAATGGATCAACCAAACACTGAAAGAGGAGAAAAGGGAAATTATACAATTGTGTAAAAGGGCAAGGTCCACAAATAGTTTAGAACCACTTCAAATTATTTAGATCCAAAAACAAATTATTTAAGAAAAAATTGTTATCAACTAAAAAAGAATTTTTCAATAACAAAATTAAAAAATCTGATAATTTAAACAAAACTACTTGGAATATTATTAATTCTGAAGTTGGTTGTAAGGGAGGACAATTTTTGAATGATAACATCAAACTCAAAGTAGAAAATAATATTGTTGATAATCCTCTTGAAATCAGCAACATTTTAATAACTATTTTGTGGATACAATAAAAAATAAAGATAGGCATCAAAATTCTACCAAAAATAAAATTTCAAATAATATTGATATGCCCAGTCCTACCTAGTTTTAATTGTAGAAAATTATTTTACTTGTCAGAAACAAACACAGAAGAAGTAAAAGAAATTATTGATTCCTTTAAAAATAAATCTTCATGTGGTTACGATGATATACCGATGACAATAATCAAAGTGGTAAACAACAACTCAGTAAAATTTTAACTCATTTGATAATTCTTCTTTTGTTGTGGCACTTTCCCTAGACAACTAAAAATCGCCAAAATTATACCAATTTATAAAAAATCTGACCCCTTTGGATATAAAAAACTACCGGCCAATTTCATTATTACCTTCAGTCTCCAAAATTTTTGAAAAAGTAGTTTATAATAAATTAATAAATTTTTTGGAAAACAACAATTATTTAGATGATATACAGCATGGATTCAGAAAACAAAAATCAACAATTACAGCAGCAGTCAGCTTGATTGATTCCATAATAGAATCAATAGATAAAGGTGAGAAAGTAGTTGGAGTATTCATGGACTTGTCAAAGGCTTTTGACTCAGTAACCATGCATTGTTATTACTAAAACTAGAAGACTTGGGTGTAAAAAATATTTCGTTAAAATGGTTTCAATCTTATTTATCAAACAGGGAACAGTTTGTACAGATTAATAATATTACATTAAATAAGCAAATTGTTAAGTATAAATCTAAATTGAATCCTGTTAAATTGGAGTACCCCAAGGGTCAGTTTCTGGGGCCTTTACTTTTCCTTTGTTATTTGAAACACATAAAAGAGTGTCTAAATTTTTCCTCCAACTACATCTTTATGGCCTTTATGCTGATGAAATTTAAATTTAAAAGTATCGGGAAACACAGAAGAAGAAATAGAAATTTGTGCAACAATAGAACTAGCAAACTTACATGACTTTTTTAACAAACATAATTTAAATTTAAACGCTGATAAAACTAAATTTGTAAATTTTAGAACAAAACAATCCAGCAAGTTATAAACCCAAACATTATAATTAACGATGAAAGCATTGAAAATATTGATCAAATTAAATTTTTGGGTCTCCTGGTTGACAGTAATTTGTCATGGGACAGTCATGTAAAGTCTGTTTTGAATAAAATTAATTCTGGTTTGTTTGCAATCAGAAAAATGTCTGCTTTATGTAATAATGAAAGTTTAAAACTTATATACTATTCTCACATTCAGTCTCACATTGCTTATGGAATATCTTTATACGGTGCCACAAAAAAAGAAAATTTAAATGAAATTCTTAAGGTGCAAAAAAAAGGCAGTAAGGATTATATTAAATCTAAATTACCATGATTCAGTCAAAATTATTTTAAAGAGTTAAATATTTTAACAGTATACGGGCTCTATGTATTAGATACAATAATGTTTGTTAAATATAATCAATTAGATAAGAGTCCAAATTCCCAACCACATAAATATAATACCAGGAAAAAAAATCATATTTTTTCTCAGTCTCATAGATTAGAATTATTTAAAAATAAAACTACATACGCAGGACTCAAATTCTTAGGAAAAAATTCCAGAAAACATAAAAAAGGAAATTGATTGTAATAAATTTAAAATAAAATTAAAGAAATATTTAGCAGACTTAGCATTGTATTCTTTGGAAGAAATTGATATATCTTTGGAATTGCCTTGTTCCTAATTTTACAAAAAGACATCTGTAAACAATTTAGCCTAAGGAATATTATTAAAAGTGACACTATTCAATGTACTTATGTACCAATATTTTTAAATGAATAAAGAAATTTGTCTATTGTCTATTGTCTATTGTCTATTGTCCCGCCTGTACGAAGGCGCGGAGCCGACCCCGACAAGCGTCCCCATTAATACCTCAGCGATGCCGCCGAACGTAACTGTGTTAATGAGAATCCCGGACGCGTTTAGGGACATTCACACACATCAGCGCGACGACCCGACACTACGCAAAATCATAAAAGACCCCAATAGAAATGCCGCCTATTCTATCAGTAACGGTGTTCTGATGCATTTGGCACCAGGCCAGAAGACGCCGCGCATTGTCCTGCCCGCCAAGCTAACGGACATGATTTTTCATTACTACCATCTAGCTCCAACCTCTGCTCATTTAGGAGTCCGTAAAACCTTGGTGAAAATCAATAATTTCTTTTGGGCACAGGATTTAAATAAAATCATTGCAGACAAGGTCAAATCCTGCGTACAGTGTCAGCGAGCCAAGCAGGCCCCTAACACCAAGGTGGGCCTAATGGTGTCGGAGGTAGTGACCCGCCCTTTTCAAAAAATTTTCATCGATTATGTGGGAAAGTTACCCAGATCAAAGGCGGGAAATTCATATTTATTATCGGTAGTCGACGCATTCTCTAAGTTCATCTTTCTTTGCCCGCCAAAAAAACAGACAGCAGCAACCACAGTTAAATTACTGACAAAAAACATATTTTCTCACTACGGGTTCCCGGAAAGTATAGTGTCGGACAATGGGCCGAATTTTAAATCCCGGATATTAACCGACATGTGCATGGACTTCGGCATTCGTCACATTTTCACGTCCCCGTACCACCCCAGCGCCAATAACATGGAACGGGTGAATAAAAATCTGAAAGTCGCCATGCGAGTATACCACCAGGCGGATCATCGGACATGGGACCAGAACCTGCATTGGTTTCAAGTGGCTTTCAATTCCGCCCAGCACGACAGCACAGGCGTCACGCCTGCTAGCTTGTTTCTGGGTAGGGAGATTAAACACCCGCTCCAGTTAGCGTGGAGGCTCGACGAGCTAGTGCCCTCGGCTCCGCAGATTCCAACGGAGCAGCGCTGGAGGCAAGCGTTGGGCGCTCTGCGTCGCGCGAGGCAAAAGCGCGAGGCGTACTACAATAGGGACAAGAAGCCCCATAACTTCAAACCGGGTGATTGGGTTATGTATAGACTACATCCCCAGTCCAAAGCGGCCGACAGTGTGAATTACAAACTCATGCCGCAATGGTCCAACCCGTGTGTGATAGGCCGATTCACGACACCGGTCACCGTGCAGTTAGTAAAGCCGTCAACGGGGAGCTTTGTTACGTCGGCTCACGTTTCTCAATTAAAGCGTTTTTTTTCAGCCCCAGTTTTAATATGGCCGGGTGAGTGCTATGCGACGGTCCCTAGCCTAGGTTAGTGTAGTTCTTAAGTTCTATTTTCCTTTCCTTTACTTCATTCTATCTACACGTCTTCCCGCGTTTGAGTTTTCTTCCGGACGACACCTCTAGTTACCACGGGGTCGGGCGTTTGAGTCTAAGGGGTTTCTTTACGAGGACTCCCCTACAGATTGCCCGACGTCCTGTTGACATGAGGCGCCGCCACACCTTTTTTTACCGTTTTCTACACCGTCATTAGGGAGAACGCTGCTAAGCCGCTGTGACCGTGGCAAGTTTTAATTTTTTTAGCAATTAAGTTAGAGAAATCATTTCATAAGTTCCTTAATTCCAGTATAAACAAAAGCTGTGAAATGTTTGTGTTTTTTTTTTTTTTTTTTTTTCGTAATTCACTTTTGTTTATGCTGCTTGCCCGGCACACAGCTGGCGGATAAGCTATCGTGAGGTCAGTCGACACGCCTCAGGATAGTCGCAGTGTCACACACACACACACACGCACACACGCACACGCACACGTCACTCACACATAATAGCACAACGTTCGTCGCCTCACTTACACATGACTATCTCTGTCCTGTCTATCTCTTTTCTTATCTATTTAGTACTTAGGGATGCCAGCAATGAGCTAGGGATACGGGCAGATTAAATTAAGTAGTATAATAATGTTAAGTGGATGAAATTGGGTTATTTAGCGCGATGTATTAGAAACGATCATTAGGAGCAGGACAAACATGTCAGAATTGACAATGAGCCAGTTAGTTATAAGGATTAAATTTTCTAGTGTTGAATATTGTATTGCATATATTTATTCGAGGTGTTGGCATATAATTTAATGTAGCTGTAAGATTGAAAACCTCATATTATTAGCGAGCGCGGTCAATATATGAATAGACTGCACCTAGCTCAAACAATTATTCTTGGAAGCGACAGAGCGGAAGACGTCGACGAAGGGACGCGCTTATCGCATTCCATTGTTAAATCGGGTCGGCTGCGATACCGAGGACAATAAACAGACAAACGCCACAACAATACACGACAATGGGGAATTGGCCCAAGCCACAATCTGTTAGTTACTTTAATTTTAACACGCACACATTGAAAAATTGATAATCACCTTTAGTAATCAATTTAATAATTAATATCCTACCTTCACCTCCACTTGTCAACAGCTTAAAAAGGAGTCCATTACTAGAGTCACCTGAGATGTTTCTATACATTAAGAACCTTACAGACAGACCGACTTAATGTTTACCTTTTCTCACCAACAGTTTTCCCATCGCGTTTACTAACGACCGACGTACGCACAGACTAGGCAGTGTTTCTCTCCAGCATTTATTTACCAATATATTTAACAAGCAAAGATTGAAGGGAAGCGTAACGTGTGTCAAACAATAGGACTAGGTTTACTGATTTTAATTATTGTATTTAAGATAAAGCCTTCAGATTTAATTTTCCTTTTATACTATTATCTTTTATTTATTTTTAGCCTTCATTACGTTAGTATTTTGCTGTAATTCACGATTCTTTACTCAACCATAACTAGTTTAATTAAGTCAATTCCTTTTCTTTCAAAGTAACGAACAATTAGAATTACCTTACCATTTAAGATAGTCGCGGGGTTAGTTTGCGTCCGATAAGGGCATGTGTCAGCGACTTGCGAAGTGATGACCAAGTGTGAGTCAACTGGTCCACCAATTCAAGGGATGTCATTCCAGCCACGCTACCTATGAACAAACCCAAATGCCCGCCTTTCAGCTATTCTATCGTCCATCGGCTGAGCCCTGGATTGAGGAGGGGCGGTAACTCAGCTGTCCGACCACTATTGGTCTATATACCAATCTCATAGTGTGAAGCACATTGTCATCTTATTGCATTTCGGCATGGATTGCCACATCTGACCTCCAACTATGGCGGGTAGTGGCGCATTTAGCTACCTTGAGGCATGGGTTGCCCCACCAGAAGTTGCTGCATCTGTTTTAAATCACTATTATGTAGTGCACACAGCCGCTGTCACGGCTAACGCAACATCAGGTATCTACCATCATCAGCTAACCAACGAGTGGCGAGGCCACGCGGCGTGATCAGAACCGGTGGAAGGAGTGGTACCAATCGGATCCACCCTACAAGATAAACCATTTCGCTGACACACTCCCGCACCACTTTAGATTTAGTTTAGTTTCAACAAAATGGTTAGGATCAAGTTTACCATAAGTAGTGAAGTAGTTATTTTGCCGCGCGAGCTGACACACCTTACCTTCTAGTAAAAAAAGGGGAGAAGGATTTCAGAACACTGACCGCCGCTTCAACTAACCAACTGTGGACGACTTGCAACACATCCCCGCGGAGTCATTTTCGAATTTAGGGCACCTCCCTGCTGGAGGAGAGGCGGACTCTTCGGGCCCGGGTTTTTTAACCGGCCAAGCTGAGCCCCACACCTTCCTCACCTCCCTACCCTAAAAACAAAAAAATAAATGAAAAAAAAAAAAAAAAAAACACATTTTAGGGGGGGGGAGATTGTGGCGGCGCCACCCGCGGCGGGGGATGCAACTAGCGCGTGCGCATGCGCGAGGATTTGGGAAGGGGTGCGGCGTACGCAGGCGACAGACAGTCTGAGAGTGTTGAGCATGCCTGATGGGCCAGGACACCGACTCCAGCCGCTCATTCGACAGCTAAGTCATTTAGTGTAGATCATTATTAATTAGTAACCGAATATTTCAGTATGATTAGATTAGGCTAAATTAACCATTAAGGGGGGGGGAGCAGTTCCGATAGGTAGGGTTTAGGTAGTCAGTTAAAATGTAGGGATTCAGAAGTCTGGGGCACGAGGGGATTGCAGCCGACCAGTTATCATTTTCAGTTTAGAATAATCAATTAATTAATCGATAATTATAGTACCCTTAAGGTAGATCACTATTTAGTGCTGATCAAAGCTGGTTGTGATTGTTAGGCACCGTTCGCAAGCACTCACGCGGCCGAGACCATTGTACCAGCCCGCGCGTTTCTAACGCGGTGGAAACGGCGGATCTATTACCCAGGGATTATCTCACACGGCCTCTGATAATTAATCATTAGCTATTCAACTCGCTCTTTAATCGCACATTTAATCCGTCCAATTAATTACGACGGCACCAATTAACCCCCAAAAATATTTTTTCGCCCGTTTCCGCTGCACGTATAATTCTTAAAAAAACCAAAAGAACAACTTCTTTTCCATTATTTCAACAATTAAAAATTTTACCCTTTCAGCATCTTTTCGTTTTTAAAGTTCTGAGATTATTTTATATCAGAAGTGGGAATAGAGAAAACACAACGCCAAACCATTTCCACAAAACAAGAAGTCTTGTAAATAACTGTTTTAAATTACCCAAAGTCAACAAAGTTATTTTTCGTCACTCCTTTCAATGTCTAGGTCCAAATATTTCAATCAGTTGCCACTTCAAATCAAAAATATAAACATTTCAAACACTTTTGCAAAGAAACAATCACTTGGCTTTCTTCACAACAAGATTAGAATACTTAAATATTTAA